>LTAE01009349.1:3119-18752 GCA_001647135.1 Pontederia paniculata
TATATATATATATATATATAGAGAGAGAGAGAGAGAGAGAGAGAGAGAGAGAGAGAGATGCCAACTGCCAAAGCAACAAGGCATATGTCTCCTCTCTGCTCGCTCTCATCCTATTGCGTGCCAATATAGCATGCTTAGTAGGCAATAATTTAATTAGTTGAGGAACATACAAGGTTAGTCACTGTAGATTTACCTATTCACATATATTGTCTCCATTTGATGCATATTTTTTCTGATAAAAAAATTCAACAAGGATGAGAATATTAACATGCATGAGAATAATCACCCCCACTAGCATAACACAATGATGATAACAATATATGCATCGGAGGTTAATTTCTGAAGTTATCATTTACTTCTCTGCTTGCATTCTAATATTAAATTAATCAAATGTTAATATCACTTTACACTGATGATTCAAGATGAAAAAAAAAACAGAAACACTATTTAATTATTAATATCTGTTCACATCATGATAATGGGGATGGACCTGTTGCACAAACCACAGCATGCATGCATATAATGCAACTCGCAGTGCAACTTGGCCACATCTTGCATAGAAAAACAGTAAGCGTAGGGGTTGGAAATAAATGCTAAACTCTGTTCAAACAACAAAAAAGGTGGAGGAGCACAATGATATGAAAATATGCTCTATGAGCTGTCAGCTAGCTTCCCTTGGAAGTGCTATTAATAAGACAGAAATTTACCTTTTAAGTGATCATGTATTTTTTTGTACATTTGTTTAAGAGATTGGAATTTTAAAAAGCTTAATAAGGTTTATAAATTGCCATGCACTTATGGACAAACATTTAAGACGTAGCAATGATCTAAGAAACATGTTATTAAGCCATGGCTGGCCATTTTGCAGGCATCATTTCACAAGACAACATGATGCAGCCAAATTTAGCTTTCTGTCACTTTTGTTTCCTTTACTGCATGGCAGGGTAAGCATTTGACTGATGTTTATAGCCGTAGCTTAGCAAAGTTCATACCCTGTTTGATTCCTTCCTAATCATCTTATAAGAATCATATTATTTGTTGATTGATTGATTGCTAAGGCACAAGATCATGGCATCTGTATGAACTTTTTTTTTACCATATTTGTCAAGTAGTTCGCTACCTCTTTACTTTCATCTACACAAGCTAAATGTTCAAATAATTGAATCATTAATGCAAATAGTACACACAAAGTTAAACAGTTAGCATGTATGCATAGGACAGAGAGAGAGATGCATGAATCTAATAAATTCAAACTCAATTGTGTACTCCATCAAGTCCTAGTGGTCGCGGATTATTAATCAAGATATTACAGTCCAATAGAGGCATATGCAATAATAAATCAATCCTAAATCATTACATTTTGGAAACATAAATATAATCAATATTTTTCCTACATTATCTTCTAATTTCGCATACAAAAGTTAATTGGCTAGTCCAATTTGAAGTGAATGTGTTTAATGAAAACTTTTAGTAGAGATTCAGTGCTACTGATTTTTTTTATTGATGTTCGATTTACTAATAAACCACTTTAAAAAGGAAATAAAATGATTGAATTTGGTAATTCTTTTTCATCTATGGAATATAATTATGTGACTCTTTTTTTATACTTCTATCTAAGAAAAAAAAAACAGACCACGTTTCTAAAAGCTTTGCCACGAGATAGACAATGTACATTATCTTCATTATTTCTACTCTTTAACAAACATGCCATATGATCCAAGCACTATGCAATCATACAAATGATCATATTGTAAATTAAAAATCAAACACCTCAAAGGTTAAGAAGACAGAAGCTTATAAATTAGAGAATATATTAAGAAAGCTTTTTTTCTTAATTGTTGGATTAGAAATAATATGTTTATTAAAGAAAAATAAATGAATGTACTATCTGTTAACATTACGTGAATATTAATTTGCTTTTTTCTATTTTTTTATCTTAAATTTAATATTTTACTCTTATCTACTTAAATAAATAACACCTTATTTAGATACTTTATTTAAAGTTCGAACAGAAAATTAGTAACATCTTAATTTAGAATTCAAATTATTTTTTTTGTCGTTCGTTGATAGCTCCATATATTAGATACTTTTTCTCAAACATTTAATAAGAAAATATTAAAAGAAATTAAGACCCTTGTCACATGTTCCACCATTAATTTCATGTAAACAAACTAGTAACATAAAACAAAACAAGGAATCCGAAGTATCTATCTTTTTTTTTCACAGCTCAGGTTTAGATAACATTAAAAATAAGTAGTTGTCCATTTCGATAAAGTAATTAATTAAGGCAATAATCCACATCACATAAAAATATCCAAAAGGGCAATATCGTAGATACTTCTAACTTTCCCGTCCATTCTGGTCACTAAACGGCCCTAATAAAGCTGCCAGCGCGCACTGTTCCAGTCGCGTACGCCAAATCGAACACCCAATTGGGAGTTTTCCAATAGGAACACGAAACGTGGTGGCGCTTTGTTCTTCTTAGAGCCAGTTGTGGTGTTTGCTGTTGAGTGCCAAGTAGGAAAGCGGAGAAGAGGGAGGGGCAATATTGTGAATAGTGGAGTGGTGGAGGGGTGAATCGTAGGAGTACTCTGTAATAAACGAAGTGTAGAGTAGAGGGACGGCGATTGCTCGAATGGGGGAAAAGAAAAAAAAGTAGGGTTTCCGATCCACGAGTTCATCCTCGGAGGGAGTAAACAATCGATTGGGGGTTCCCAAATTGCTTAAACAAATCGTATTCGTCTCCAGTTATCGGAGCACACCACCCTCGAGCCACTCCCTCTTGCTGAGGTTTTCGGGATGCAACAAGGTCGGTTATTAATGGTGGATTTTTGTCCGACGATGGAGTGAGGCGGTGTGTTCTTGCTGTTATTTTTGCTTGTTTCCTTTCAGGTGCCGGAGAAAAGATTGGAGCCGCTTTAGTGGTGTTCGATCTGAACTGGAGGAATGCAGCTCGACCGGAGGGCGCCCGGCGGCGAATCTGGTTTCAAGGTGAGATTTTTATGAAAAAGGTGCGACTTTTATGGGTTTTGGAGTTCAGGGACGTTTGATCTGATTTTAAGTTTTTTGGATGCCGGGTGGTTGATATCAGTCGGGGTTATGTAATTGGCCACTGTGGTGTGAGATTTTTGTTTACTCTTTTCTACGATTTTTAGGTGGTTTTCTGTGAGATCTCACCTCGCCCAACTCGGTCTGGTCGACGTTGTGTATTGCTTTCTACGTTTTGCTTTTGGCCTTCTGCTTTTGGCACTTGGTGTTAGGTCTTTAAAGCTGCTTCTGTTGTGCAAAGGATTAAAGTTGATGTCTTTTGTGAATTTTTGCTCCATATTTCTACTTACCTGCTGTCCTCGGTGCTGTAGCTACTGCTGCTGGTACATACTGCCAATAGGCTGCAGTGCTGCTGATTTCTGTCCGCCTGCTGAGCGCAAGCAGCTAGAGAACGATAGAGACGTAGAATTGGCCTTGACCAAGACGAGAACAGCTCATCACTGTGCGGGAGAGAGAGAGGACCTCGTCTTTGTACTGCAGCAGCAATGAACTCGTCATCAATGCTAAAGGACAGTTCCACTGACCACCACGCTTCTTGGTAGCTCATCCACCATCCTCCCAAAAGGCCATTCTGAAAGTCGAAAAAGGCAATAAAATCGAATTTTGCGGACACTCCAGGGAAGAATGGAACTGGATGAGAATTACCACCACGCCAGCAAGCGCTCCTGTGTGGGCAACGGTCGTCCTCCATCCAAGATAGGCCATAAGGAGCTGCAGCACCAGGACGAGGACGAGGAAGATGGAGAGAAGAAAAAGGAAGGCGGTGGCATTGCAGGAATCAATAGCGTCAGTAACTGCCTTCTTCCGTGGCAGAATCACCCATCATCCCGAATTTATCGTGTGTCGCGGGCCTCCGGCGGGAAGGATCGACACAGCAAAGTCTACACAGCCAAGGGGCTACGAGATAGAAGGGTCCGGTTGTCAGTCTCTACTGCCATCCAGTTCTATGACCTCCAGGACCGTCTTGGCTATGACCAGCCGAGTAAAGCCATCGAGTGGCTGATCAAGGCTGCTGCCACAGCCATTGACGAACTCCCTTTGCTTGACAACTTTCTGAGACTGCCTTCACAGCATCCAGCAGACGAAGAAAAACCATTGGAGGCTAATCCGGAAGATCCAAACTACAAACACCAGCAGCAACAACACCTGTCCACCAAATCTGGCAGCAGTAGCAACTCGGAGACAAGCAAAGGTTCTGTCTTGTCGCTGTCGCGGACGGAGAGTCGCGTCAAGAAAAGAGAGCGAGCACGGGAAAGAACAGCCAAGGATAAGGAGAAGAAAAGAGATGAAGGCAGTGACCCTGCTGTTGCTTCACATCATCAGAGGAACCTGAGTTCTAACCTTAACAATCACTCCTCTTTCACTGAGCTTCTTACAGCCAGCGGTGGTAACGGCAGTAATGGAGCCATTGTTCCTTCTGTGGCCGCAACTACGGTGGAATCCAACCCTAACTGTATTCCAAAACAGATCTCCACTGCCGATTACTTCAGCCAAGCTGGTCTCTTTACCCAGTCTCAGAAAAACCCCCAGCTATCATCAGGTTTCTCCTCACCATCCCATTTTGGGCACAGCGCAGCATTGAGCATGATGCCATTCAACATTGCGGCTGCAGCTCCAGGAGACCACCAGGAGATGCATCAGTTCTCCTTCTTGCAGGACCATCTCATCCCCGTCTCTGCAGTGGCTGCGACGGGGGACTACAACCTCAACTTCTCCATGTCATCAAGTTTTGCGGGTTTCAACAGGGGGACCCTTCAGTCCAATTCACCATCTCAATTGCCTCACCATAACCACCAGCACCATCACAGCAACCAGGTTCATCTACAGCAGAGACTCTCTACTCCAATTGATGGATCAAGCTTGCCATTTTTCTTTGGTGCCGCCGCCGCTGTGGCCAATGCTGCAGAGAACCCGTTCCCGCCAGGGTTCGATGGTCGCCTGCAACTCTGCTACAATGACGGGTTCCGGCATTCAGATCTGAAAGAGAAAAGGAAGAGCTGAAAGGAAGTTGACGCCTTTCACGTCTACTGCTCAGTTGCTGGTAAGAAGTTCTTAAGATTAATTTCAATTAGAACATTAACACCCGAGTTTATAAACTTTTATGTCTAACTGATCTTGTTCGTTTGAATACTTTGATTTGTGATTGAAATGTAGAAGTTTATAGATGAACAGAAAACTGACCTAGAGTTTGATCCTTTTCAGTTACTTCCAACAAACTCAAATGACAGAAACCTGAAAGCCTAATGAATAATCATGCGTGTAGTTTTATTGTAGTGTCTTAATATCCTTCATAAATTAAGAGGTCTCGAGGACGATTCCGAGTATGTGACTTTTCATATTTTCTAATGTATTATTATGCACATGAGACTTCTTTGTCAACTGAATAAAACTAACAATGCCTTGATGTAGTCAACTTTGATCTAACAATAAAATCCTGGAGCTGGGATTTTCCCTTTGAGCTGAGTTGAAGGGAGTCAGAACTCAGACTAGATGAAGGGATAAATTTTTTTTTCAAAAGATAGTTACATAAGCGATGAACAAAGATTGTCCAGGAAAATGACAGTTATAATCAAGTAACACAATACTTTGGAGCATTGGAGCGCAGGCAAGTGATACATAGCAGTGGATACTCCAAGGACATTGTGCTATTTCTGGATTCAGATTAGTTCTACAGAATGATAAATTGATATTTTGGGCAGTGAATAGGTCATCAAGTGTTGCATGATCCAAGATTGATTTAAAGGTCAAGTTTTAAGTGAAATATTGAAGATTGTCTAATCATATATTATTAGCCCAGGTGATATAATCCAAATTGATTTGAGACTTTTAGATGGTTTAAAATGGTTGCAAGATATGATCATCAAAGGTTCTGGTGAAACATTATTTAGCCATTCCCTAAATCGATGCAATCCATGTTAACTCCAAGCTATTCTTCTTCAAACATTATTTATTCTTCTTTAAACATTATTTAGCCAATCCCCAAATCGATGCAATCCGTGTTAAGTCCAAGCTGTTTTTCTTCTTCTTTGTTATTATACATCCATGCTCCTATGTATCACTAATAGAGGCATTTCTTGCCTCACTTCTTAATCTTCTAGTAACATGAATCCAGGTTGTCAGTTTCTTTCAATAGTTTAAATCATTTGGTTATTGGAATAAGAATATTATAATCAAATATTGTTAGTCGGAGGCTCCAAGGCAATATGATCCAAGTTGGTCTGACAATTTAGATGTTTTTAAAATGGTTGCAAACATATGATCATAAAGGGCTCTGATGAAACATTGTTTAACCAGTTCCCAATTTGATACTACTCATGTTAACTCCAAAAGATCAATCTTATTCTATGTTACTATACATCTGTGTTCATGTTCATCAATAAGGCATTTCTTGCTTAATCTTCCAGTGACAAGAATCCAGATGAAGTCAATTTCTTTCTTAAGATGGAATCACGTTATTTAACTAAAAGATATTTTGCTGATTAAAATTCTTTTCATAAGCATATCACATCTGATGCAATATTCAATTTCCTTTGTTTTGTCTCCTTGAGTTTCATGAAATTTCAGTTTCTTAGATTCTTCAGTAGATTAGTTCTTTTAGGTTTGTGTGAATTCCTTATCCTGCTGACTTGCAGAGAAGTCTCTCCAAAAAATGTATTTTCCTTTTCTTTTTCTGCCACGGTCTGGGAGTCACCGGTGTCCAGGGCTATTAGCACTCGACTAATCTGGTGTTCGGGCTCGAGCTGCAACATAATACCCTTGCCAAATTTGGCGATTCTAAGAATTGAACCCGTGACTATTAGCTCCCGTCGAGCTGGGACACAGTTCCCCTAACCAATTGTGCCAACCAAACTTGGTTAAAAAAATATGAGAAAAATGGAGGTGCATAGCAATTTGCTATGCACCCGATGTGGTGCATGATCTGGGCCATTGGTTTAAAAATCAATGGCCCAGATCATATTTAATTTATGGTCCAAATTTTTAAATGGACAAGATCTGGGCCATTGATTTCTAAATCAATGGTCCAGATCATGCACCGCGTCGGGTGCATAACAAACTACTATGCACCCCCATTAACCTCAAAAAATATATCTTCTTTCCGTTTACGAGGAAAGGTCCACTAGTTTATTACATAATAAGGAAACAGAAAATAAAAGACGCCCAAGTCTAAAGGTGGGATTTGCATCCATGACCTATTGGTCTATGATGAGATTGTGTGCCAAAAGATAATGTATTCCCCTTAATTTTGTTATTGTTGTTTTTTATTAACATCACCTTTTTAATTGTTTTATCTTGTCTTGGGTTAGATAAGATGGACATTTATCCAACTAGCACACTCCACTTTATCGTTTTCGAGGAATACAAATGACACACTTTTCAGACTTTAATTTTAGAGCATGGGCATGTTTATGTATGTATGTAATCTGCATTTTACCCAATCAACCAGGGACTTGCAAACCTTTTTCAACTTTGTTGCCTAAATTAAATGTTCTCAGAATGTTTGTAACGATCCATGATTGCTGCATTTCATTCTTGAGTAATAATCAGGACTTCGTCTAAATGCGAGTCATATATCCCAAGAGTTTGGGTTCTTCAATGCACTTAAAGCAGCATTTTCTCTAAATTCCAAAACACTTCTGACTTGCAGGTTTGATGAATGCAGGAGGGAATGAAGACCATCACAATCCAGTGTAACGGCAAATCCTTTCAACATAAGCATATGGAATGTATTCATTGCATCAATTGGCGTCTGTAGTATCAAAATCATTAAATTCTGTGTTTTAGTTTCCTCTCTGTTCCCAGGAATTGATTCATCAATCATGAGCCCGGATAATTTTGTTATGTGGCTTTCAGGGAGGACATGTACTTTATCCTTTTTTGTGCTTCTTCTCTGCATGCTTCAAGTATGCAGACGAGAGATTCCCAGACTACTTTTTGTTTTGCTTCGTGCTGAGCCACATCGTACAAGGATAATGCACACAGTTGACATGGGTGACTTTTCCTGCATTTGATGATTTATATATATATATATATATATATATATATATATATGAGTTTAATGTACATTTTAATTATTTAATGCATAATCAATGATTAATTTTATAAGTCATAATTATTTATTAATTTTATGATCCATCATTGATTGATTAGATATTAGATGATTAAGATGTACCCGTACATTAAATTCTATAGTGATAGAGAGAGTATACTTTAAATCCTATAGAGAGAATACTGCATGTTATGTCTTAGGTATGCAATCAAGGACTTGTTCTTAGCTCAGCTCCATTTGCTTGGATGAGAGAAAAAAAAAAGGTGGAGTATTGCATTTAACAAAAAAGGAAAAAAAAACTCTCTTGCAGAACAAAGTTTATCAAATCAAATATCGTTTTTTTTTTCTGAATTTATCAAACCAAGTGCCATTAATTTAACGAATGGATTGAAATCTGAATTAAAGATTGAAACTTGTAGTCACTAAAATAAGTTCAAATCTTAGAAATATTGTTGGGGAAAAAGTTAAAATTTTAAGCTTTTATACTAACGGCTACAATAGATAAATTGATTTATAATTTTAATAGATGTAAAGCTCACTTGTAAACCGAAGATTTTATAAATTTGCTTATACGTGTTTTACATGGAGGTTGAAGCATTAATTTCTTCATTGTTTTGAATGAAATGTACTAGTTATTGATTACCAACGGCTAGATACTTATAGCTCCAACAACTAGCGAGTGCGATAAGTAGACTCCTTGTGACCCATGGAGTCAGACTCACGACTGCTAGGTACGCATCAATTGAAGGGCAGGTGCCAGTGCTACGTTAAAAAAAGAGACGGTTGAAAAAATATTTATTTATCTTTTTCATTTAAATCTATGAACTACTAACGACTAATTCGACAGAAACAAAATTAATAAAAATTTTAATTAAATTAATAATTTTAAAAATCAAATCGAGACTTATCAATGTTGAAACACGGTCGTATAATTTAATTATATCAACGTTGAGACATAATCCTATAATTCAATTATGTCAATTAAATGTTTTATATCGATCGAACTAGTCAAAGTTCCTAAAAAAAAAAGAAACAGAACAGTAACTCAAATAAATGCAAGACCCTGCCTCCCAAACGATCAAAAGCGTGCAGGAACACAATGGTCTGAAAATATGCTTTATTAGCTGTCAGCTTCTTGTCATGATCTCATATCTTGTCTTTATTAAAGTATATTTTGGTAAAGGACCCATGCATGCCTTCTATAAAGTTAGTGACAAATTAAAAGGATCCATGCACATGCACATAAGGTGAGGGAAGGACTTCTCCATTGGGTAGTCTTTTGATGTTTTTCCCTTGAGTAGCAACTTGTGTTCTTCCTATATTTTTTTATGTATAGGTGAATTAATAGATTAATTTTAATAATATTTGAATAAAATAAAAGTAATACTAAAAATTAAAAGGTTGATTTGATAAATAAATTCTAATAGGTGTTTGAATAAAAAGTGAGAACCAACAAATTAAAATATTTTTAAATAAAATAAATATATTAAAATTTAACTATATGAAAATTATTTATTTTTTAAAATAAAATTTATCATACTGATAAAATATTTTTAATAAATAATCTAATATTAATTAACACATAATAAATATAGTGAGATAAAATAATTTATGTACTATGTTAACCTTAAATTAAAAATAATTTATTAATTAAGGTAAAATGATTAAAAAGATAAAAATATTATATTATTTGTTAAGTCAAATACAAGCTTGCTAATGAATATGTACACATGAATCACTTATCGAGAAGGTAGGGGATCCAATGGGAGGGGCTGTGACCCTCCCAATTTGTTACCAACCAGATAGAAGGTATATCTTTAACACTTTTTAGAAATTTGACCTCCTTTAAAATAAACTCTAACTTATCAAATAGATTAATTCCTACATAATACACTTATTTTAATTCTTAAAATATTAATTTTTTTTTATTATTTTAACTTATATATATATATATATATATATATATATATATATATGTATATTTGTTATATTTTGGCTTCTAAAATATGTTGAGTCCATCCTCGATTACCATACATGAGCAGTGATTAAATAGTTTCAGGATCACACTTATATGCAATTGCTGGTTATTTCTCACAAATGCAACATTTCACATGACAATATTTTAGCTTTCTTCATGTCACCTTTATTTTTTTTAATAATTTTTAGCATCTGACTAATTTGATATTCAGGCGAAAATTAAAATAAATTTATAACTTGAAACTAATAAAATCTGTCAATTCTAATACATAATCTTGCAAATTAATTGTGTCAACTAAAATTAAACTTGAGATTAATAAATTTCGTCAATTCACATAGTCTCACTAATTAACTTTTCCAATTGAACTTGCTTACTTTTGTTTCCTTTTACTACAGGGTAGCAATTGTTTAATATAACCAGATATAGTTAGCAAATTAAGTCCATACCCTGTTTGATTGTTTCCTTTTCCTGATAATCTTTTTATAATTCATATATTATTAATTGCTAAAGCACAGGTCATTATATATCTACATGCATTTTTTTTCCATATTTGTCAAGGACATCTATATGAGTTAAATAATCAAAGACTTGGACATCAATGGAATTAGTACACATAAATTAAAAAAATGAGAGCAACGAACACTCTGAGGTCAGAGGATAAAAGGCGCATGCATCAAGTACTAGACGATTGCTGATTATTAATCTGAGATATTATACTACCAATAGAAGGCAGTTGCAGATTTAAATATCTTTAGTTGGTATCTTCACATTTATTATTAGGAAGTATGACCTTCTTGAAGGGGAAAAAAACCTCACTCAGCATTAATAGTTTCAATCTTCTCAAAATAGCTATTTTTTTTGTAAGTCCTCATATCTGAAAAGGTTTTTTGGAATTTGATACTAAGAGTTTGTTTGACTTAACTCATAAAAAATATCTGATAAATATTAATGTTGATAAATATTTTAAGTGTTGAAATTTTGTTTTAAACTATAACTAATTATATATTTAAATAAAAGTGCTGATAATTTTAATAAGTAATTATAATATTTATTAAAATAAATATTGACTAAGATGTCATTGGAGTTATATGATAATAATATTAAAAGAATATGAATAAAATGATAATATAATTGTTAAAAAATAAGCCAACAACTTTAAAATAAATAGTGTGACTTTTCTTATTTTTTCAACTTGTAAGTTATTACACTAATAACTTATAAGTATAATTTTTTATTTAAAATAACATGAAGATATTTTAAAATCAATTTATAAGTAGTTTAAGCTAAGCAAATATGTCTTAAGACATTATCATTTTTGAGACACCAATAAGTTGAAACGTATAAAGTAAAGAGATAATTAGAATAAGGTGTCCTTATTGCTACTCCTAAAGTTTTAATGTCACTCCTCTTTTACCACATGAAATATTCAATATCTTTATTCCCATTATTACAATTACAATAAAAAGAATACTAAAATAATTATATAAGTAGAATATAATTTTCACAAGTAGTATTATTTTTCTATTAAGATATTTTAAAATAAAAAAATACTAAAACATTTTTGATACACAAATAAAATCTCAAATAAACTATATCTTAATTTAATCAAATAAATATAAACTATTTAATAAGAGAAAAAAATAAGATTGTGAATACTTTAGAACTTGTGCAATTTTTGAAGAATAAAAAATAATTATATAGTATTAACAATAAAAAAATTGAAGGATAAGATATATCAAAATTTTTGGAGCGACAATAAAAGCATTCTTAGAATGTTAAGCAAAAGTATCAAAAAAAGTTTAATAAAAATAAAACCATTTACGATTTGTTGTTATCAAAATACTAAAGGTTGATTTTGTTCGACATTAATATGGCTCTTTTACTTTTATCTAAGAAAATAAAAACACAAACCACATTGTTCAAGTATGGGCAGGAGATAAGACCATGCTGCTATCTTCTTTTTTACTACTACTTTTTTTTTTCTTTGGGTTAATCATTTTCACTACTCTTTAACAAACATGTCATGTGGTCAAGCACTCTAAAGTCTACAATAATACAAATGCCCCTGATGTCACTACAAAGTTTAAGCACTTCAAAGGTTAAGACGACAAACTCATGGACCTCATGCACATCTTCCAATGAAATTATGTTTCTAAATAAGGAGCATGGCGTTGCGTTGATAAAGTGAACTCCATATATTAGTGGAATACCTAGAAAGATGCTTCCCACTAATGCAACATTTGGTAAGAATATTGTAATAAACAAATCAAGAATCTTGCCACATATTTCACCATTAAATTTAATATTAATAAACTAATGCATAAAACAAAACAAATAATATGATTATATGAAACAAGCATCTTCTAAATAATATTTTTTGGGTATCATTTTAATATATCAGAACGATTGACTACACAAACTTTCCAACGACGATACAATGGTCACACTTTTCAGTGAATGGATACCGAACACAACTATCACTCCAACTTATTTGGTATCATTTTTGTTTGCTTGCCTAATTATAATTGGTGAAATTTTCAGGTATGAATTTAACATCAAAGTTTGATTCTTACATCTTCATTATAGCCTCCCTCACTTTAAGAATATCCACCACAAAAGCCATAAGGGTTAGAGGTGAGCAACAATTGGTTTGGTTAACTAACTGATCAGATGTGCCAATTAATTAACTAACCCAACCAAAAGAAAATTGCCCATTATCTGGTCCAATAATTTTGACTAATCAAAATTGGTTAACAAAAAACTTCAACTTGGTTCAGTGAATATGCTGATTTATCCAAAGAATAAATATTATAAAAAATATTGAATAGATAAAGTATGAAATAGTTTAAACACATTTGGTCAAAAGAAGAATAAACACTAAACTTGAACATCACATGAAAACAATAACAAATAGATGGTACAAAATATGGTTAATTATTTATGAATAAAAAATAATAATGATCACTGATTAAACAGCCGAATTATGATATTGTGGAGTAAAAATGATACTATTTATCATAAATGTTATAAAATTTAGTAGAATAAATAATAAATAATAATAATTAGTTCTATTTTATTTCTTGGTTAGTTTTGGTAATTAACCAATTTTTCATTAATTATCGAAATTGACCAAATAGTTATCAATTAATGAACTTTTTGTCTTTTTAACTAAACTGAACTTGAAATGGATAATTCAGTTTGATAATTGAAAGAAAAATAGTTGACTAATCGATCAGGTCGATTAATTATGCTACGCCTAATTAAGGGTAGCTCCAAAGTTAATTCCAACTTTAGATTTAGTTTTGGGAATTTGAATCTGTTGTGTTACCAAAGTGCACAATTTCTTGTGCCTAAGGCTATATTTGAGAAGTCAAAATTTTAAAGTTTAGAATAGCGAATAGAATTCTCAAAACTTTATTTGGTGATAACATATTTTTAAAATAGAGTTTAACATACAAAACTTTATAGGTTACTACTAGCTTATGTAATTTAGAGTTTAGATATTTATCATTTATTTATAATATACCTTTTCCACTTCCCATATAAAAATACTTTACTTAATATTTAAATATATATTTTTTAGTAGTTACTTTTCTTTTTTTTTCTTATATACACAAATTGCTTTTGATGCTTTTATTTTAATTAATTAATTTTGTCATTATTTTATTGATATAATAGTATTTGAGAAAAATAATATTATTTTTAAAATAATAAATAAAACTTATGCATATAATAATATAATTTATATGTTCATATTTATTTATATCATTTTAATATTAGTCCAAGCACTTTTAATAATTTTAATATGTGTTCACAACCTTGAAATTGAAGTATCACGATCCATCGAGATATTTCATGCTCGTGAAAGATATTTCACGACCGTAAATCATCGATCCATGAAAATACGTCTTTTGTAGTGCTTGTTAAATGCTTTCACGCTCGTGAAGTTGAGTAGCTTAAAAAGTCTGCTTCAATAGTGTCCATGAGTCAGTTTAACGCCTCGTGAAAATGTTGATGCTTCAATTATTTATCCTCATTTCATCATTTTGTATTTAATCATCATTTTTCTACTATTGATCAAGGGAAATACACAAATCGAATATATCACCAATTCCAAGAAAATATCATGAAAATGATAATAAAATGAATGAAAGAAATGCAACTAAATGAATGCGAAATGCATGCATCATGTCGTAAAGCATGTATTTTTTGAGCATGGACACATAAAAGACATTGTGCACACGTTCATGAAAAAGGTAGTGCTAGTCGATATGCTCCTTCATCGATCAATTCTAGCACCTCAAACATATCTTCATACCAAGGGCTAAGTTTTCCCTTTTTGTTGATCTCATGAGTCATGACGTCTTTGGTTGAAGAGATCTTAACATGACTTTGTCTCTACTATTAAAAATATATTCTCTTTGTCCATTATATGTATTTATCTTTTGACAACTTTTTGTGGCCTTCATCCTCTTTCAGATCAAGTCAACTCTATTAGCATAATATTGCACCATTTCAAGACTTAATAATTTTCTTTCTCCTACCTTGCTCCAACATGCTCGTGAATGACATGGTCTTCCGAGACCTCAAAATGGGCCATGTCAATGCTAAAGTGATAGCTATTAATGTTGACGAGCTCAATTAGTAGCAGATGCTTATCACAATTGTCATACCAGTCAAATGCACAAGCTTTGAGCATGTCCGCTAAGTCTAAATAATCCTCTTTGGTTGCTCAACGCTTTGCAGATGAAATGTTGTGCTATAACTTAGTCTTATTCTAAAAGAATATTGGAAATTCTTCTAAAACCTAACCATTAATCTTGGGTCTTTATCTTACATAATAAATGTTAGAATTTCGTGTAGCTTGATGATCTTTTGATTGACAAATCCATCTGGCTCTCTATTGATCGTTTTTATTTCATAAGAAGAAAATGTGCGAACTTTGACAATCTGTCAACCACTACACATATTGCTTCATGATCCCTCTTGGTTCGGGTAGGTTGATTACAAAGTCCATCATGATATGATCTCATTTTCATTATGAGATGCTCAAGATCTTGATCTTCATCTGTTGACAAATAATGCCATCGAGATACACAATATGTGATTCTGCTATTCATGTTGTTCCATCAAAAGCTTCTCTACATGTCCTTGTACATTTTTGTACTACCTGTATCGATGACAAACTCTAACTTGTGACATTCATATAAGTATATCATTTTTGAGTGCATCATTGTTGGGACCCACAAGTAGTCCTGATATCTTTTGCCACCATCCACTTACATCATGAAGTCATTTAGCTGTCGGCTATATCTACCAACCATGCGACTGAACTCTTCATCTTGCACTTGAGCTTCATAATCTTGTTCGCCAAATCTAGTTAAATTTGTGCATCATAAATATTGCTCCAATTCTACTGAGTCTCGATTATCATTACTGTTAAATCTAGGATCCCGAGAGTGTTTTGATGATCATAAATTTGTAAGAGAACTTAATCTATACTGATGAACTTGTTGAGCTGATTTCTGTAACAGGATGTGTTCAAGTTCAGAGTTGATAG
>LTAE01009350.1:0-18748 GCA_001647135.1 Pontederia paniculata
CCTGGGCTGTTATGGCAGTTCTCCTAACCCTCCAACTGCAACAAAAAAGGAAAGAATTCAAATTTCAAATGTTCAAACAACTAAAATCATGAAATTTGGTCAAAACCTTCTTAAATTCCCAAAATCCAATAATGATGATACTGAATATTCAAAAAGTAGAAAATGGAAATAATTCAGTACAAATTGTTCACGAAAGTGGTTATTGGGGTAAGCTTTTTGGTAATGGGGTCAACCTAAATAAGTATACCTTTTTCTGTCATCAGCGTTCATAAGAGTTGTTGGTCAAAATGCCTGCACCTCTAGCCTGATGTTAGGTTTAAGTCCAGATATGAAACAAGACAATAAGAATGATTCTGATATCCCAATCACTATGTTAGAGAGTCTTTTGAATTGTGATTGATATTCCAATACTGTTCCATTTTGACTTAACTTCGACAGAGCTCTCTAGAAATCTTCAAATTCCGAATGTCCAAATCTGATCTCTAATGACTTGATGAAATTGGCCAATGAATTGAGTTGTTTATTCCTATATATCTATTGATACCACTGCAAAGCTGACCCCTCAAATGCAAATGCGACCATCGTAATCCGATCTTCCTCTACAACTTCATAAAAATCTAAGAATTGCTCTGCCTTAAATATTCATCCGAGTGGATCTTCTCCCCAAAATTTAGGGATTTCCAATTTGATGTTTCTCAAGAAACTATTAGTTGCAGATTGTTGCAAATTTGTACCCGTTCTTGAAGAATTAGTTGCTACTTGTTGATTGCTTCCTTCTTCTTGTGCAGGATTGTCAACTTTCTTGGCCAGTGATTTATATTTCGAATTCAAGGTATTCATCCTCCCCTGAAATGTATTGAATTGTTGCTCCATGAATCCTTGGAGCTTACTAACGATCTCCTCCATGCGAGCCCATCTGGTTTCTTCGGCCATAGTTTCCAGTTCTTGGTCACACACCGTTCTGCAAGTTCCTCGCAGATCCACGCAGGCGATCTCTCAATGAAAGCACCAAATTGATGAGCCCGCCAGAATCTCCCGCCGTTTCTTTCTCTCCTTTCTTTTGAATTGTTACAAAAGTTTACTGTAGATGGATATTGTACAACCCATGATTTCCGAAGCCCATTTGAGCATGTGAGTCGAGATGCACCTTGTTGTCTCAGTCACGAGAAAATATAAAAGCCCTCACTTATTTTTCTCTCTTTGTTGTTCTAATGCTCTCTCTCTCTATCTTCTTTTGCAAGTTTTAGGGTTTGATGGTCGATCTCTCCGGAAGGCTTCTTCTCGGACAGAATGATGGTGCTTCACATACGTCCAAGGCTTGAGCGATCAACATTCCGGCATTGCCTCAGCAGAAGAAGGTGACGAAGAATGAAGAAGATAAGGAACGGAGATGAGTATTGAGGAAATGGCGAAGGGAACTGAAGCGAGGATAATAGGGATTCAAGCTCCCGACGGCTCCTATGCTAATGGCATTTATTGCACAAAGAAATCATATAAGTCCTCTTCTCTACATTTCCTTCTATTTATATTCGATGGATTTCCTCCGACCTCTCTTCTTTCTTCTTTTATTAGTTTTTACAAAATGACTTTTCTATTCTTACATTTCAAAGTCTTCGAAGTGCGTTGGTTTCCTTCTTTTCCTCTTTTTCCTTCCTTTGTTACTGTTCTCTTCCACATATTTCCTTGCTTCTATGCTATTGGATTCTTCTGCTTCTGTTTTGTCTTTTGTTTTGTTGATTTCTTCTACCTCTGTGTTTCTACTTCTTCTGATTTCTTTTGCTTCTTCTTCTACAACTTCTTCTATTGTTCGTTGAGCTTCTTTTTCTTCTGATGTTTCTGCTTCTGTTTCTTATACTTCTTCTTCTCTATCTCGAGCGTCTTTTTCTTCTGATGTTTCTGCTTCTATTTATGATACTTCTTCTTCTTCTTCTTCTTCTTCTTCTTCTTCTTCTTCTTCTTCTTCTTCTTCTTCTTCTTCTTCTTCTTCTTCTTCTTCTTCTTCTTCTTCTTCTTCTTCTTCTTCTTCTTCTTCTTCTTCTTCTTCTTCTCTATCTCGAGACATAACATCATCCTTGTTGAACCTCTGGTTTGATACAAAAATTCTCTCTGCCATAAAAAAATGCAGGATTCATAAAATATACAGCACAATGAATCTTTATACGAAGTTGATTATCCCATATATTCTTGATGATTTTTGTATAAGACTTGTACAATGACTTCTTATTTATGAAAATTTGTTTAATTATTTTTTTTGCTCTATAGATTCCATCATACACATTACCAAGATAAGGTCTATCATCATCATCAAATTCTCAACAATCGAACCAAGGGAGCTACAATTTGCACAATAGTGCCACAATCATTCAAAAATCTACTATCCAACACATCTTTTATGACAACCTTTGCTTTCTTGTCCTTGTAATATCTTGAACTTGAGAAATTTGTATTTGTTACCCAAGCATGCAAATCAAACTTGTGATCATGTATATTCTTTAATGCAATAAATGTTGTTGCAAAATGAGTTGCTCCAAAACGTAATATTTCTATCCATTGTGATATTTTCCTTAACCAAGCAAGCAAAAAAGAATTTTTTTAGAAATAAATTTTGTTACCTTATTATAAATAAATTTTGTTACCTTATATGCTTGTCAAGCTACTCCATTTTGCTAATATCTTCTCAAATCAAATTTAAACAATGTGCAGCATAAGGGGACCAAAAGATTGTGGGATACTTCTCATTCAATAATTTACCTGGAGCTTTATAATTTGCAGCATTAATCAATAACTAAGTGCACGACATTATCTACTTACAAGGAGTTGTGCCATCCTTGACAATATGAGAAGCATCAACTGATCTTACAAAACAAATTCCATTCAGTGAATAAATAAGAAAGTTGATTAGTTTCCCTTTTGATCTTGCCAAGCATCACCCATGATAGTGCAACTAATTTCTTTCTAAGCATTTCTAAAAGTCTCAACCATAATCCTACCTCCTTAATGTCATATAATAAATTGGTTATGATAAAATGATAAGAAAGTCCCTTATATCTTGGACTAATAGCAGTAATAGCATCTACCATGAGCTAAATTTTCACAGTTAAAAGATATGCAACAATCATAAAAGAATCTAGCAATTGCCAAATCATCTCGATATATAGCATCTTTACCTGTCATAGCACTTTTAATGAAAGGTTGTGCACCTAAAGTAGTTCTTAGAGTAAAAAAAATATTCACATTAGTATTTCTTACCTCTTTTTCATATCCTTTAACTTGAGTAGGAGTTATTGGAGTTTTTTTCTTCTTGTGAATTATGTACATCCAGATTCAATTGCTCATTTAAATCGTCTTCTCCTCTTTGATGATCAAGTGCTCTTTTTTTTGGATCTAGAAGCAACATTTAATTACTATACAAGAAGGTACTTCCACCTCATAGCTAATTTTTGAGCAAGGCAATACATCTCCTTTCTGTCTTACAAGATGCATTTTCATCATATGTATTCCTCTACCTTTGAAAACTTTTACATAATACAAACATTTCAACCATCTTTTTCCTTCTAAATCAAAAGTAATTTGACAATATTCCCATGTAGGATCAGATTTCAATCTAACTGATTGAGTGGTAGGTTGAACTGATTGTGTGCTTGTCGCTATCGTTTGAGAATCACCAACATTACCTCTAACTGATGCCATATCTTATTCCTGCAAAAACAAAGCAACAAACATTGATAATACATTAATATTGTTGATTCAAAAAATTATTAAGTGCATAACTACAATGTAGGAAAGTCATTGCTCGACAGCACTCTAGATCCACCCCAAACAGCAAAACAATGGCACTAAGATGTGCGTGTAGGGCGCCTACGCGTCACAAGGCGTTTGTGCGGACACAGTTACGTGTGACGTCTAGGTGAGCGGGATGTCTAGACATGTTTGGATGAGTGGATTTGAGTATATGGGCAACGAAAGTCTTGGTACATGACGAGGCCACGGAGGGAATATGCGGAGTGTCTTGCGCGGTGCGCTAAGCGGGCACTTGTCCTGTGCGACAATGCTTAGGCCGCGTCAAGATGGG
Source organism: Pontederia paniculata (assembly GCA_001647135.1). Lineage (NCBI taxonomy): Eukaryota > Viridiplantae > Streptophyta > Magnoliopsida > Commelinales > Pontederiaceae > Pontederia > Pontederia paniculata. Next base: position 4,073 of record LTAE01009350.1, read on the forward strand.
TGCTTGGCAGTGCTTGTGCGGCAACGCTTGAGTGACGCTTGGCAGACACTCGAGCGACGCTTCTCCGATGGGACACAAAGCTTGTGCATCGATGCTTAAGCGCGTGCTCGACGACTGCTCGCGCGTCAATGTTTTGATAGGTCGCGGGGCACCAACAGGGTGGTGACGTGTGGACGTCTTGCACGGGGCGTCAAGATGGGCACTTGAGCAGCAACAATCCAATGAGCCAAGGGGCACTGACGGGACGATGATGTGCGGGATGTCTTGCGCGGAGCGGCAAGACAGACACTTAAGTTGCGACGTTCCGAAGGCAATTGCTTGGCTTGCTCCAAGGCGGAGGCCCCATCTACATGGAGGGTGTCTTGGAGCGTTTGGTCAAAATGCGAAGTGTAAATTTTGCTATTGAGGCATACACACCAGAAACATTAATGATTCTTTGAAAAATGACTATTTTTCATTAAACAAGACAAAATGTTACATCTAGATGTAGGGGTAGCATGCTTCCCTACAATATACAACAATCCCAGAGGGTAAAGTGGCGTAGAGTGGCGTGGACCAACCAGAAGGGTGCATATTTTAATGTAGCATGCGTATTCTAGGCCACTAATTGGTGTCTTGTGAAACATTGATGAAATCCCACTAAATGGGGCTAAAATACATGGAAATCTTAAGAAAGCGAAAAGAATAATTTGGGAGCATTCATTTGATATCCCTTGACAAAAGTGGGCATGGCCAATGAAAATGGGGCGCCACGACAGGGCGTGATGTGGAGCTTTGATGCCAATGCTTGCCTTGATCATGTGGCAACGTTGCAAGGTACATCGCGTCGATGTTTGAGCGGGCCATAGAAATGACCCGTCCCCACCAAATTCGGCGACATCCCTGGCATCGTTGATCCGGGTTGTCCAAAATCTTCGTCTTCAATCTGAACTTCGCTTTTCGGCTGGTTGGTTGACTTTGTCTTGTGGACTTCGACTTCACACGGTGATTCTCCATCCACCAAGATTCTTTCAGCTTCGGCTTCGTTCAACTTGGTGCGTTGGGAGTTTGCTCCAATTCCATGACATCTTATGAGCAGTCCCCAATGGAAGACAAGGTGTTATTGAAGGCTTTGGGGAAGCTCCAATTTGTACACAACTTTGCCCACCTTCTTGACGATCTTGAATGGGCCTTGGAAGCGGCAGTGTTATCCTCATGACGCGCCGCCTTTCCAGTGAGGTTAGCGAGGGAGCTTCACTTGAACAAATTCACCCACTTGGAACTTGTCGCTCGATGCTTTGGCATCCTTCCGCTCATTGTCCGGAGTTTCAGGATCCTTTGGCTTCTTTGGAGTTGGTCAAGGAGGTGATGTCGACACAACACGTGAGTTCACTACCTTGAACTTCGCCAGGTCCTTCGATAGTGGAAGATTGATCCTCTTAGCGGCACTCTCAGAGATGAAGTCGGAAGCTCAAATGTCGATGAGACCCTCGAGTTCCTTCCCATTCACTGTCAGCTTGGTGAAGAGAAGACCTCCTTGGTTGGGCATCGACGAAGTCGACACGAAATTGAGGACATGCATAACTCCCAATCACTTGGGCGACGTGGGATGCTCCTCCTCTTCTTCCTGAATTCCAACAGTGACCATAGCATTGACGGTTGAAAGCATTGGATAGTCCTGCATCCAATGCGCTCCGTCGAAGATTTAGCAAGGACTTCATGGTTTGGGCTTCAGCTTGTCCTGGTTGAATGGATTCCAGACAATGCCTTGCTATGCTCGTCATGATGGGTGTGTGGTTTTCACCCATTCACCACTACCCTTGCCGTGGGGTTTTGGTGGCGTTTGTCGTGAATCCAAATGCTGCATGAGAGCTTCAGCGCAGCCAACAATGAGCAGAGGTTGGTGCAGCGATGACGATCCAACTCCGTGCGAGGCCATGGCTTGAGTTCGTTGACAAATCCTTCCCGACGGATTTGCTCGTCAACTCTGGGATACTAAAGGCGCAACTCGAAGAACTCCTTGATGTATCCCTTCAGAGAACCCTTTTGTTGGAGACAGAACAACACCCTGTTCGCATTCATGTCCGAGTTTGCGGGGCAGAAGTGAGTGTGAAACGCTTCACAAAATTCTGCCCACGTCTTGATCTGGTCCATGTCGTCGTGCTCGACGTCCTCACAAATGCAGCGCCACCAGAGGTTGACCACATATTGCAAGAAGAATGATGCATTGAGTATCATCATCTCTTCCTATGTAATGTCTTGGACTTCTAAGTAGAGCTGGACAATCCAAAGGAATTCCTTAATTTTCTTGGCCGATTGTTCGCCTCTAAAGGGACATGGTCTCAGGACGTTGATGTATCATCGATCCTGGGAGGTACTGGTGCCAATCCCATGACCACTTATTGAACGACATTCGAGCAACTTCAGCTTATAGTCAAACTCCTCCTTTAGTGCATCTTGCATGGCCACCAACTGGTCGTCCATCCATTGCCTCATATTCATGATCGTCACCTCCATGATCTCCACATGGGCGTAGAGTGGAGCGACTTCAGTTTTCCAAGGCGGACAATGCATCCATGGATCTCGCGTGGCCACGCTCCAAGACAGGCGACACACAAGCTTTGTCTTACTTCTTTGAGTCATTCAGCACGTCTGAACTGAAACTCATTGTTGCAATTCGAGTGATCCCAGCAAAATCACTCTAATACCACTTCTCGCGGGGCATTTGTGCGGACACGACCACGTGCAGTGTCTATGCGAGCGGAGCGTCTAGACAAACCTGGATGAGTGAATTTGAATATGTCGATAGCGAAAGTCTTGGAACATAACGAGGCTGCGAAGTGGAGTCGTGCGAAGTGTCTTGCATGGCAACGCAAAGCGGGCACTTGTCCTATGCAATGATGCTTAGTGGACGTCAAGATGACATCTTGGCAATGCTTGTGCAGCAACGATGAGTGACGTTTGGCAGACACTCGAGCGACGCTTCTTTGATGGGACATGGAGCTTGTGCATTGATGCTTGAGCGGGCGCTCGAGCGTCAATATTCCAATGGGTCGTGGAGCACCAACGGAGCGGTGACGTGCTGACATCTTGCACTGGGCATAAAGACGGGCACTTGAGTGACAGCGATCCAATGAGCCAAGGGGCACCGACGGGCCGATGACATGCGGGAGAGGCAACGTTTCCAAGGCACACGAAGACAAATGCTTGGCTTGCTCCAAGGCGGAGAGGCCTTGTCTACACAGAGGTCGTCTTGGAGCATTCAGTCATAATACAAAGTGTCAATTCCGTTATTGAGGCATACACACTAGAAACACAAAGGTTACATTGGGGTGCAGGGGGTAGCATGCTTCCCTATGATATACAGCAGGGCCATGGGATAGAGTGACGGAGAGTGGCGTGAAGGACCAGTGAGGGGGTGCAATTTTACTATAGCATGCTTATTCTAGGCCACTAGTTGGCATCCTATGAAACATTATCGAAATCCCACGAAACAAGGCTAAAATAAATGAAAATCCTAAAAAAGCAAAAACGATAACATGAGAGCATTCATTTGATATCCCTTGACAAAAGTGGGCATGATTTATAAAAATGGGGCGTTGCAGCAGGGCACAGTGCAAAACTTTGGCACTATCACTTGCCTTGGTCGTGTGATGATGCTGCAGGGTGCATTGAGTTGATGTTTGAGCGGGCCACAGAAATGACCCATGACATGCGCAAGATGTTGGCAAGTAAAAATAATATCAACAACAATTTAAGCTTTATCTTTTGTCATCCATTATATCAGGAATCTGCCTCGTCTAATAAAAACAAATATTGTAACTCACATATTTCAATACATATTATATTAGGTTACATCAAATCCTCATAGAGATATGGTATGCTTATAAGTTTAATGGAAAGAAAAACCATTACAGAACTCGTAACAAAGATGTGTAGCCATGACTTGAACCCCATAGCCTGGCATAGGGCAGTTTCACGCGATGCATCGTCATAGAGCGCCTACGCGCGACTAGGCACAGAATGCCTGCACGCGCGATGCAGGCACATGACGCCTATGCTCATGTTCTACATAGGTACACACGGCCTACACGCACAAGTGCCTTGTGTCGGACGAGCATAGGCGCAAGTGCATTGCGTCGTGCACGCACAGACGCAGGGTGCCGTGCGTGTGCAGGCTGCGTTGCAGTCGTCCTTCATGCGTGTGAGCGACCACCATCGCACACGCAAAGCCCACCATCCTGTCGCGCAGACGCCCACCATCGTTGACTTGTTAGAGAAGAAGTGAAGAACGGCAAGGTACATCATATAAGTACACAACATATCAATTGGTTGTCCACGAAGTGCGGAAGAGATGAATGATCATGGTCTGACCAACGTCCACAAAGTTCTACCTATGACCTTCATAGCTCCAATCGCGTGAAGTGAATAGTCTAGCACCCAAAATCCATGCCTAGGATTTATTGTCTACCAATTAAGTTTACTTCATAGCTCATTGATGACAGGAAAAGGTACACCTAAATAGCTTGTCCCAACCTCCAAAAAGCTTGTCCCGAGTTCCATTTTTTAAACATTATATGCTGATTTATGTATATTTTCCACATTTTGAATATTCAGCATTATTCTATTTGGATTTTTGGATTCTGAACTAATTTAAAGAGGTTTTTAGCTGATTTTCATTATTTGTGCGATTTGAGCATTTGAAATTTTAAATCCTTTCCTTTTGTTTTGCAGCAACTGAGGAATCAGGGTAACTTCCATAACTGACACCTAGATTTTTTGGAGCTGACCCCTCATCTGGCTGAGATTTTGGGGTTTTTGCAGTTTTCAAATTTCTTTCACCTCTGAATTTTGAGGAATCAATTAAGAGGCCTTAAGACAACATGGAGGAGAATAGAAGGAGAAAGAGACAGACACGAATGGGGGGAGGACGGACGCCAAAGTTCTATTATTTTGTACTTAGTTTATTTTTCGGCAAAGTATGTTGGCTGAATTATTTTCTTATTTTGTAACTATTAGCCTCAAGATGTCCAGCTAAACTCTTATCGCCGGAATCCTAGGGGAACCTCTGTTTCAATCTGATCTGCTCTAAATGTTTTAAGTTTCATCTCCTATATCGCCTACTTGATCTCGCGCTATGATTTGTGATTGAATGTTTGTGTTTTGTGTTTTTCTTGTTATTCATTTGATTCTTCCCAAGTGTGCACTTTCCGTAAGGACCTTATAGTGTTGCCACCTTCACATAGTGAGACGAGAGGCTAATGATGAAGTTTGGGGGAACCTTAGTCCAGGTTACGCCTTCTGAGTTAGGGGATAAGTGAGAGTTTTCCCCTACCTCTGGAACTTGATCCGGAGCGAGTAGCAACAATCTTGAATTTGACTTATAGATTTAGATAGAGAGGAGAACTGACTTGCCTTGATCTCGAGAGAGGTTTGATAGGTAGCTTGGGGAATAAATCTCTTAGTCGGCCCCACGAGCATACGCCACGAGAGTGGGGGCTTGCTGATTAGTTTACCGCTGCGAGAGCAGGGTGATGCTCCGACCTGAGAAAGCTCTCTATTTGAACCTTTAGGTCATCCTTGGAAAAGAGGTTAGTGCACACTGAGAGGCGATACCCCTCTGGCACTTTGGTGTCAAGATTTATATTCTTTTATCGGGATTTAAGATGGTGAGCTCTCCTCCCCGAGAGAGAGTGTGACTATGGCTAGATTACATTTGGTCAAGCCTTGAGCCTCCACTGCGAGATCAGGAAGGTGAAAGGTAGAGAAATCACCGTGAGAGCGGAGTTGCCTTGACCCGTGGTGTAAGGGCCTAGGCGACTTCATATAATTTCACGTCAAAGATCGGATGGATGAGATTCAGAGGTGAACCCAAGGTTCTGGTGTCCTCTCATCATTGGAATTATCTTTTCTTTTAATTTGCAATTTCTATTTTAAAAAACCTAAAAACTTATTTCTATTTTCAATTGATTACCTCTCAGCTATTCCAGTTTGGCTTGTCTGAGCAAGTATACGACATCTCTAGTGTCAAGCCCCAACTGCGAGAGCTTGTCTGAGGAAAAGTGAAAACAGAGACGTGAAAATGAAGTTTCCCTCTGGATCGATACCTGAAGTACTCGACGATTGCCGTATACTTGTGGTGATAGGAGTCTGCTAGGTTTATAAATATTAAAATTTGAAGTGAAGACAGCTTTTACAGAAGTTTGACCCTAGCTTAATGCCTTATCCTGTGGTCATTTTCTATCTTACCCCACACTTCGCATCAAGTTTCTGGCGTCGTTGCTAGGGATACTTTTTTTCGCACCTTTAACCCCGCTCTTCCGATTTCAAGTCATATTTCCATTGTTTATATTTCACACCTTGTTTATAATTTTTATATTTCTTTGTTTTATATTTCTTTTATTTTATTTTTTTATTTTGATCTACTGCTTAACCCTAACCTCTGCTTGAGAGATGCATGCTAAGAGCAAACCTTGAAGAAGAAGGAATCCTTGAGTTTGACCCTGAGATCGAAAGAAACTTCAAGAGAAGAAGGCGAGAGCAAAGATTCCGAAGACTCCAAGCCCGAGCCTTAGAGAACAACACCAAGAAGGCACAACCTGATCCAAATGCGGGTCAACCTAATCCAGTTGGAGGCCAAGCTAATTAAGTCAATCCACGCATTGCGGCCAACCCTGATGCAGCTCGAGCGCTTGAAGAATTCTGCAAACCTACAGATGTAGGCCTGAACTTCGGAATAACAATGCCAGAGGTGAACACCAACAAGTTCCAGTTGAACCCAACCATATTGGATTACCTGAGGCAGAACCAGTTCAGTGGGCTTGCCCATGAAGATCCTAATCAACACTTAATCAACTTCATCGAGATCTGCGACACCTTCAAATGTGATGAACTCACCGACGACGCGGTCAGACTTCACCTATTCCCATTTTTTTTGGGATAGGGCCAAGGACTATTTGCGCTCATTGGAAGACGATGCAGTAAGCACATGAGATGAGCTCATCTCATCCTTCATGACTAGATTCTAGCCCCCAGGAAAGATCGTGAAAATAAGGAACCAGATCATCTCATTCATTCAAAGGCATAACGAATCTCTATACGAAGCCTTGGAGAGGTTCAAGAAATTACTGACGCAATGCCCTCACCATGGGTTTCACAAATGGATGACGGTCCAGATCTTCTACGGCGGGCTTACTCCCGAGAGTAAGTCTACCCTCGACTCCGCAGCTAGGGGCAGATTCATGTCCCAAAATATAAATGAAGCTAACCAGCTAATCAAAAGAGTCATCAAAACCCACCGAAAATGGCCTGAAGACCAGATTAATAGAAAGAGACGTGAAGAACAAAGTGATGCCACCAACCCTGCCAAGATAGATCAACTCTCTTCTCAGATAGAAAGCCTCGTCAACCTATCCAGAAAACTCTGGAGAAGAAGAATGACTCCACCTTCTCAAGTTCCAAGATCTATGCAGCAGAAGTAACAACTTGCTCAACCTTTTGTTAGGTGCGAGCAATGCTAGATGATCGGACATGTAACCGCCCAATGTCAAGTCATAAACTACAATGTCCAAGAGCCCCAAGACGAACAAATTAACACTGCGGCCACATATGGCCAAAATCCAGCCGTGGGAAAATACCAAAGTCAAGGTCTACCTTAGGATTAGACCCCACCCCAACCTGTCATATAAGAGCCAAAACTACCAAAGGCCTCCAGTTCAAAACTTCCAACAAAATTAGTACCCACCTCAGAACAACCAGCAACAACAGGACTTACCCGCATCCCCTTCCTATCTAGCTTTANCATATAAGAGCCAAAACTACCAAAGGCCTCCAGTTCAAAACTTCCAACAAAATTAGTACCCACCTCAGAACAACCAGCAACAACAGGACTTACCCGCATCCCCTTCCTATCTAGCTTTACCCCCACCTCAAGCAAAGTCAAGCCTTGAAACAATGATGGACGGTTTCCTCAGGCAATAAAGTGAAGCAATGAAACATCAAAACAAAGCCCTGAGGCAAATGTGCACCAAGATTGACATGCTTGATGCCCATAAGAAGATCCTAGAAAATAAAATTGCACAACAAGCGAGCTCAGCTACAAGACCACCAGGAACATTCCTAGGGCAACCTGAGATCAATCCTCGAGAACAATGTCAAGCTGTATCCCTCAAATGTGGGAAGCAACTAGAATAACCTGCAATGAAGGAAGCCCCACCCAAAACAACTGAAGCAAGACCTAGAGATGTTGAGCTGAGGGCTAAGCCAGAAGCGAATCTCAAGAAGAACCCCAAGTCAAAGCAAACCCTCAGCAATAATCCAGAGTCTAACTCCAAACCGGCTGAACCTCCACGAGACAATTCCAATGCAAGCCCCTACCTCAGAAGCTCCGATCGTCAAGAATGAGATCAAGACTTATCTCATGGGGTCAACTGAAGATCCATCAGAAGAGCTCCAACTTCAACCCTCACCTTACTGACCATGGAGGAAGAAAGTCTAGCCAAGGACTTTAAACATGACACTTTCTGGGAGGCAACCTAGAGTTTTACCTAACTCAATTTTATTTTTGCAGGAATAAAGCAACCAACTTGTTCTGTTTAACCCAACATTTTCAAAGTTCGAGGGTTAACCAGAGCACCTACGGGTGAGACCCATCCCCTCATGCAACCTTAACCCGGAACAATCAGTTTTTCGGGACAACAACCCACATTCTCTTGCGACCCATCTAGCCTATCTAGCAAAGTCGGCGTCACTTAGGAGATTTGAACAACAACTGGGAGTAGCAACTTCAGCTCCCAGCACCCCACCCTCAACATCTGAACCCCAACAACCTCTTCCATCTTGAATCAACACGGTGGACAGTGTTGGGTTTAAGTTTGAGGAAGCCAATGGTACGATTTGTACTCCTTTATTTTTGTACCATTTGTATATATTTTGGGCATTATTATCATCTTCATGTAACACTATTTGCCCTTGAAAATTTGTCATAGCATGCATTTGAATTGTTCCCTAGCTTCTGAACTTGACCCTGTAACCTAAACATGTCTATTTGCTTGCCTCAAGCTAAAATTTTTGCTTTCACTAAACTCAAAAATTAGAGAGCATTATGAACATATTTTCAGAACTCACAACCCTAAGATTTTTCATTTTCTTGAGCATCTATAAATTCAAACTTGGAAAACTAACTTTGACTCTGAATTAGGATCAAAACCTAGGCAACCTGTTTAAAACTTTTGAAAAAGTTTTGGTCTTAGATCTAGAATCTTTACCTCTATTCCCTTAGATTTGAAACTAATTGGGAAAAGAAAGCCCTGAAAAAGAAATACGTTTATCCCCCATCCTACTTGTGTTACCGACCTAAGCTAGAAAGGTTGTACCTACTCTGCTTATCTCTACCCAGATATTTGAGTATGTGATGAACTTCACACTCTGGGCACTCCACCAGAGTATTCTAGGAAGAAATGTGTGGGATAGTGTTGTGGGGAACCCAAACTTGATTACTCCTATGCCTTTGACATGAATATTGCACGCACCTCCAACACCCAAGTTGAGTATTCTAGGAAGAAAAGCAAGGCTCGTGTTGAGGGGATTAAGTCACGTCTTTCTTGCCCAACTAGATGGGGTGAAAAACAAGTGAGATGGGGTGAAAAACAAGTGAGGGCTAAGTTAATCATCCAGTCCTATAGAGGAAGAGCCCTAGGTCTAAGACACAAGTTGAACTTAGTAGATTAAACAGGTTGGGGTAAGCTCTCGAGCAAGCCCTATTCCTTGGTTTTAGTGATCCCAACTCAGAGTCTTAACCTGCTAATAATTTATAATTGGTGCTTAAGGATTGAATATCTTGGATCTGGTAAATCGATACATTGTTTATTTTGTGATCGGATTTGAATCCTACCTTTTGATATTAAATTCTCTAATTTATTTGCTTGAGGACAAGCAAAAATTTAATTTTGAGAGAATTTGATGACAGAAAAAGATACACCTAAATAGCTTGATCCAACCTCCAAAAAGCTTGGCCCGAGCTCCATTTTTGTAAACATTATCTGTGGATTTTTTTTTCATTTTTTGTACTTTGAATATTCAGCATTACTATGCTTGGATTTTGGAATTCTGAACTAATTTAAGGAGGTTTTTAATTGAATTCCATGATTTTGTAAATTGAAGGGATCACAATTCAAAAATCAAATCCGGACAAATAAGGAAATGAATCACCAGCGGTTATTGGAGACCATAACAATGAACTACCGACAGTTAATTGGAGATTATAACAACAAACCACCGATAGTTATTGAAGATCTCGATCGCACGATCACGATGAATTTCCCTTGATCAATACACGATGAAGAGACGACCTAAGAGAGTCTTTTTGAAGAGGAGACCAACATCATTCAAGGGGGAGTTTGGCTAAAGAATTTCTTGAGTGACAGCAAGGAAGAAGCCGTCTCCGAAGCCTTTAGTTTTCTTTTTAGTTTTTGAAATAATGTTCCTGCTGTCACTCATGGGACTTAGGGGCTAGTTTAGTTTGTTTCTGTGGCTCTATGAAGCCCCATGTGGACTTTGTAGTTGTTATATTTTCTCATCTATGAATCATTTCTAGTCATTTAACTAAATTGCAAGTTTGATTCTTACCGTCATGTGTTTAATGCTTGTGAATGATTTAAGATGTCAATTTTGTGTGCATGATCATCCTCTCAAGTGTAGGTTTCTCATATGAGCCAAGCTCGGAAATGATCGCTCATAGTTGTGCATGTATCACAACTGGAAGTTGTCGCACATCACAACCTCGCTTGTGACGACACTTGTGACAACACTTGTGATGATGTTGTGATGAACCTAAAAATAGATTTAGCATTATGATTTAACTGAGAAAGAGTTACTTGTGGAATGCTCGATCTTTCTCAAGTTAGTTCAATGAAAGTTGATTGACTTTATCCTTTGTCAAGTTTGAAAGACTTGCATATCTTTGATGTTCTGTGTTTTTATTGAAGTTGTTTCTCTTCATTCGGGTCAAGCTTTGACCAGGATCACCTGAGGCTGTGTAACCGAGGAATTTGTCACAACTGTTGAGAAATAATATTTTTTTGAACTCCCATCGATTTACTAATTCTCTTCTTTCGGATCAAACTCGAAGTTATGTAATCGAGGAATATGTCACAACTTTTGAGAATTGGAAAAATCCTTGAAGTAGTCATATCCCTAAGTCTGTGTTCGTTCTTCTTCATCGTGACCAAGCCTCGACAGGATCGTCCAGGGTCGTGTGACCGAGGAATCTGTCACGACTGTTGAAGGATAACTTTTTTTGACAGACGAGTATGACTATTCCATGTTTTATATGTCTCACTTCAAGATGGCCAATTGATGTGCATTTTTGGGAAGGATTAATAGCTATCAATAGTCTTGGTAGCAACTCTTTAATTGGGATTATCCCTGACCAGGATCTTCCAATATCGTGTAATCGGGGAACTTGTCATGACTAGGAGTGTTCACTAGTGATGATTGATTATGACGATCCGCATGTTGAGTTCAGTATCAACCTGGGTCCTTGTCTATATATCCTCACCTGGATCAAGCCTTGGCGGGATCGTCTGGGTTGCGTGCAGAGAAATCTGCAGTAACAGGGAAAACATGCCAGCTTGTGATGACTTAACATATTGATTTGAGCATATTATTTTTAAAGGATTTTCAGGGGATATTTTTGTGATAACAGTGGATCTTTTTCACTTGGATAACTTCCTCGATCAATCTAAGACTTTGAACAATGAGTTCTTGGGTTGGATTAGTGAGCAGTGGAATGCCGTATGGTTTTGTTCTTTGAACTCCTTATAGAATCGATTCATTCATTTTTATTGATTGACAACTGCAGACGAGTCTGCGGTGGAACTTTGTCTTGGAAATATTTTTATCATTGATATTTTCTCTGTTTACTTTCTCATAAACCCAACTAACGACATTTTCTCCTTAGACTAGTGTAGTTGAGTTAAGAATCTTCCAAGAAACTTAGTTGACCAGTCTATGGATCGACCCCAAAGTACTACAACTACTCGTACCCCAAGAAACTTCCCCCTCAATATGCATGCACAAGATACTGATGGAAGAGGACAACAAGCCCACAACTCAATTTCAGAGGAAATTAAACCCAACATTGAAGAAAGTGGTGAAAAAAGGAGGTCATTAAATTGCTGGATGCAGGGAAGATTTTCAAGCACAAGCCCTCGTGTTAGATCTACTGGAATCGTGAACCCAACTAGAGGCAACTATAAATATGCAGTTTTGTGCATATAGGTCCTTACTCCTTTAGGGATTTTTCGTTAGAGTTTTATTTGAATTTAGGCTTTCTTTGGATTTTTTTGATAAAAAAAAAGAGAGGTATGATAGCCATGCTCAAATGATGATGAAGATGTGAACCCATTAGGACAACATTGAGGACAACATTCGGCGGCTCCATGACTATCACAGCAGCTAGAGTGCATTTGGAGGGTTCTTTTCTCCAACTCGGTCATCACCACCACCACCGCCTATGGACTATTCTGGTTGTACTTTTTCCTTTCTTGTTGTTGCATTTTGTTTATTGCATTTTGTATCACCTCCTCTGGTAAAGTCTTGAATATTGAGAACAATGTCTAGCCTAAGCTTGAGAGAGTTTGCATTTCATGTATTTTGTTTTAGTCCACTTCGTTTAGTATATGTTTTCTTTTAGTTTGAGTCAATTGTATGCATCATCTTTTAGTATGAAAATTTGAAAAATCCAAGAAAAAAAATTGTGTTACTCTTGCTTAACTTTTTTTGTTTTACTCAAGTAAATATTCTAGAGTTGACTTGTATGATCTATGAAATTCAAGTTCCTTATTTTGAATGCAAATCACATATGTGTACTGGAGTCTAGAATTCTATGGAATAGAGTGATGACTTTTTACACCACAAGTTTCTTTTAGCTTTATCGCACTTTAATGTATATATTTACAATTTTTTTTATTAAATATTTAAGTATCTTTGGAGCTTATCGAAAAATATGTGAAAATTTGAGAAAATTTGAAAACTTTGAAAAAATTGAGTGTGAAAAAGTTTGAAAAAATTCAGAATAAAAAAGTGTGTATAGGAGTTGAGTTAGCCCTTATGTGTTATTCAGAACTTGGGTGAGTCAGGACAAGTAAGCTCGAGGGAGTTTGTTGCCTAACAATTTAGTCATATTTTTCGTATCATTTTCATATCATTTCTCATATATTTTGTCAGCATACACATCAATTTAGTATATATGTCATTGGTTTTTTTTATTTCACTAAGTTAGAGTATATATAATTGATTTTGGCTTGTCATGGGTTGTGGCATTACTAATAAAAAGAGAAGCGAAAAATTATTGTTCGACCACGGCCGTGACAATCTGGTCAAGAGCCGTGACATGATGGGCCGAAGATATGTTTATTTGGTAACGACAGTGACAAATAGCTCACAGCCAAAATCGACTTTCGATCATTGTATTTTCAAATAGTATTTTCTTAACTATTTTTATTTTTCGTTAAATTGGTAGTTCAAGATTAGAAATCTGAATTTTCTTAACTTACATTTGTTAAGACTCTTAAAAATAATAATTTGTTTTCTTAATATTTTCTATTTCATGGAGCAAATATTCTGCAAATATTAATAAATTAAAATTTTAATTCTCTTAATAATTTACTTGAGACTTTTATATTATATATATATGTATATATTATTACCTTGCATTTTTTCTGCAAAATAAATTGATATATTAGGCTTTTATAAATATATTTGTTTATAACCTTTTTAGGTTTTCAGGAAAAATTAACTCCAATAATTATATTAAATTATATTTTTTTCTTATTTTACTTGAGTTAAGATTTTTTAAATTGATTACTTTTTTCATATCCTTTTTATTCTTGTTCTAGTGGATAACAAATTTCAAAGATAATAAAATTTTATTTTTTTAAATTACTTGAACTAGGACTCTTTAGAAATAATTTTTATTTTTTTAGGACTTATTTTTTATAAAATAATTTGTTACTTAAATTAAGTATGATGTGGTATGAGATTGTTCTTCTTATGGAAAGATAAGATTTTTTTTATAAATATTCATAATTAAAAAAAATTATCAGTAATCTTTTTAATAGTTTTACTAACTAAAAATTATTATTAAGTTATTTTATTTTTTATTTCAAAAATTTGTGGACGCGATATATAATATAAGATATTGTGGATACGATATGTGATATAAAATATTGTGTAATGTGATATGAGATGTTATCCATATTTCTCTTTTTTTTCTTCATATTGTGTAATGTGATATGATATTTTATTTTCTATTTATCTTTTTATATACACAGAAATAGAAAAGATAATATAAAATTTTATTCATATGCATAAATAAAAAAATTACCAGTAGTCTTTTTAATACTTTTATTAATTAAAGGCTACTATTAAACTGTTATTATATATATATATATATAATTATTTTCTTATAAAATAAATTTTCATTTAGGATTTCTTTGAAAGAATTCCATATAGATGGATTAGAATGCAGTAGCAGGGGAAACATGTCAGCTTGTGACGATGGATTATGACGACTTAACAAATTGATTTGAGTGTATTATATTTAAAGGATTTTTAGGGGATATTTTTGTGATAACAGTGGATCTTTTTTCACTTGGATAAATACCTCGATCAATCTAAGACTTTGAACAATGAGTT
>LTAE01009351.1:0-18745 GCA_001647135.1 Pontederia paniculata
ATATATATATATATATATATATATATATATATATGAAATTAAGAGAAAAATATTAATAAAATATATGAATTACTATTACATGTAGTAATGTAAAGTCGCTGAATAAGAAATACATCAATATATAAGATTGATAATTACAAATATAATGTTATAAATCATATCACAATTAGAATGTTCTGGTTCTTCAAAACTTGTCCTATTTGCAACCTGGCTTAAACTAAGATTTCAAGAACTTGTCATGTCCGAGATCCAATTTAAATTTGGTCTCATTTTTTTCTAGATTTTTCGAAATAGGCTTTGTCAAACACCACTAGTAGCACCATGGCATCTATAGTTTCAATTGGGTTGGACCTGTCCCAAATTGATCAGCTGACACATGACTAATTGAATTAATAAATTTTGTTAGAATCGAATCGAACATCGACTTGGTCGTAGAACTCATCAATTCATTTCGAATTAATCGTACCACTAAAACTAGACTATCAAACCGAACACCAAAGAAATAACATAAATGATAAGATATTTTATTAAATAACAAATTTTAGCATTATATATTGTCAAATATTAACCATAATTACATATCAAAGCATTATATAATAATGTGGTAAGCAAGTTATAATTAATAAGACTAAATTAAGACATACCAATAGCTTTTTAATTTATAGAAAATTAATTAAAACTTGTAAATTAACTCATTGTTCATGTTAATAATATTGGCAAAGCAACTCAAATTATTTCATTTCGCATGATAGTAATTATTCACTTGAAAACGGTACATGAAAGTAGACAATAAAAGTGAATTAAGTTTGTAATGCGAACAAAAAGATATGTCGGAACAATTAAAAAAATACAAACTTAATAATGAATTAGTTTAAACAACAAAAAACACATGAGATGCTAATTAATATAGTCAATAATTTTTATGATAAAATACAACATAAAATTATTTAAATAAGATGCAAATGATTTACAATAAAATAAGTGCTATTAAAACATGTTTAACTGAGTTGTACATGCTCATTATTTTTTTATGACACCATAAAATTAATTTTATGTCAATCAAATGAAGTAGTTAGTTAATTAAGATGACATAGTTAATAATAAAACTTATGTATTTTGCCCAAGGAAAATGTTATTATTAGAGGCAAACATGATTGTACTTCTATGATTTGTTATATTATTAATGAAACAAAAACAAATAAAAATAAAAAAAATCGGCAAGCGACAAGCAAAGTAAATGATAAGGAAAAGTAAAAAATAAAATAAAATAATTGTATGAAAAATTATAAGGGATTTTTTTTGTATTATTCTTTCAAAGTAATGAGAAAATGAGGAAAATAATTTAAAAAATAGAAAAAAGGAACAAAAAATATAATGCAAAAAACTTAATAAGATCAGAAAATTATGTGAAAAGATTTAAAAACGATATCGAACATACTATCTTGAAGTTTGTTAAATGAATTTAAAAAACATAAAAAACTTTATGGACCTACTCAACTCATCCTATTATCCTCTCGTTCATTAAGAACTAACATATTTTTAACAAGTTGGACAATCATAAAGTTTTTTTAGGCGGCTCGATGCTTACTTGATAAGTTGGTAGCCTGACCAAGTTCACTTGATATGCTTGGCTGAGAGAGTGAGATTGCAGGAGATAGGTGCAGGGAGGCGACGATGGCAATGAGGCGAGGTGGACGACTAACAAACTATCATTAAATCAACAAAAAAAATCTTGGATTCCACTAATAATACCGATCTACAAGTGACAAAAAAAATTGATCTGGAATTCACTAGACTCACTCTGAAATCAAAGGCATCATAAATTCACATGATAAAAAAATGCAAAGTTTAAATTTGAGAAAAATGTTCACAGTCTAATTTTATTCATACCCAAGCAACTCTTATATAGAATTTTATGAAAGTGTTTGGATCTAGCTAAAAGATTTAAATAAACCTTCTTAAGATACAAAGAAAAATAAAGCATCTCATAATTCTAACTATTAATTCTTTTTTTAACTAACAAGATTCTGCTACATCAAATTCTCCTTTTAGAAAAATTGTCCGTGAATTTGAATTGATCTACGACATTATAACTCGGACGAGATGCTAACAATTTGACTAATATGATGTAAAAGAGGGGTGAACATCTTCTTTTTCTATTTTTTCTTCACGACCAAAAATCTTTCATCTTCGGTTACGGCCATGACAACCCTATCACGAGCCATGATAATTCACGGAATAATGGAAAATATATGTTTTTGAAATTATTTTATGTTATTTTTTAGAGATTTTGACTTGAGATTAAGTTCTGTCTACTAGAAACTGAAGTTTATCATGTGAAGATTCTTCCTATCTACTAAAAATATATAAATACACCTTGAAGACTTCATTTTGAGATGAGGCAACGTGCCGGATGCAACTAGCCTTATGTAAAAAATCTGAATTATTGAAGATCCTCACGTTAAAGAAGTGTTCTGCACTGATTTTAAAAGAGAAGATCATCTAGGTGTTTTTACTCCTTGTTCATTTATTTTTCTTTCTCTATATTTTAAAGGATGAATTCCCTGTCATTTCTTAGTTTTTTTTGTGCAGCAATTTTTTATTGTAAGGATGAACTCTTTTTTTTATTGATTTTGGTTCTTCAAATATTCTACGCAAATGAATATTGTGTTTAATGTGTTTTTATGATTTCTCTGAGATTTTAAATCCTTGCTAGTATCTTGGAGAAGAATATCAGGATCTTAACTCTCTTTGAAATAAGTGATATTCAAATTTCTAGTCAAAGCATTCAATGTCAAATCGGAGTACCATCCTAATGAGGAATACTTAAGTGTGTGGTTTGTGAGATTGAATAGGTGATCACATTAGTAATACAGTTGTTCATGACATGGTGACTTGCACATGATAGGAGTCTAGCTTTGTTTAAATTAGTCTGTAATAAAGTTTATTGAATTTTGTTAGTTATATCTTTTCATTATGGAGTAATATAATAGAGCATTTTATTTTACTAGACTTATTAAAGGAGTTTATTTTAAAGTTATTACTTGTGCATGAGGTGTTCATAATGTTGACCAATCAATTGGTCAAATGTTAAGTCAAAATATCTCTAGAAGGCATGTTGTCACGTGACAGGATGTGCTTTTGGAGGCTTGTCATTCTTACTCTTATACTTTATTACTTGAACGACTAATGTGCTTTCTAGTGTATATAGCATCAACAACTCTTTAAGTCTTATCTCCTCAGGTCGCAACATCAAATGAAGTTGCTTGCTGATCAACACAAAATGTATAATGAATTTAGTGTTGGCGACTTAATAGATTTGTCAAATACAACCTTACAAGCAAGCCTTTTTAGCTCATAAATGCTCCACCAAATTGTCTCATTGATAACCGTTTACAGTTTCTAAGCGAGTTGGACAAGTGGCTTATGAGTTATTACCACTGCCTAATTCTAAAGTTTGTCTCTCATTCCATGTTTCCAAGTTAAAGAAGGCTCAATGGTGGTCTAGATTCTCCTTTGACTTTGCCAAAATCCTGTGATGAGAAAGGACGAGTGGTTGTTCTTCTACGGTCTACCCAAAAGGTTAAACAACAAGAATAGTTTGTTAAACACGTGACAGTGTAATGGGAACGTTAGTTTCTATATGATGTTTCCTAGGATGATCTCTCAACATTTGTTCATTCTCATCCTACTTTTGACCTCACGAATGAGGTCAATTTCTTTTTACAAGAGAAGGGTTGTTACAACTTCAGAGCTAGAATCACACAAGTCGATGTGAACAGAGATAGTCATTTGGGGACTTTGTGTTAGAATAAAAGAAGTTGAGAATAAGTGACTAGAGAAAAGAAACATTTATAAATATATGACTCAAAATATACAAATGTAAAGAATTGTGTAAGCAAGTTGTAAGAAAAACAAATAAAAACATTCATAAATGAAGGAGGTACAAAGAAGTCAAAAGGGTTTTAGAAATTCGAATGATCAAGTCCTCTTCTTCTTTATGTTTCATGGAGTTGTGGAGCTCGAACACCACTAGCATTGTTCCATCTTTTTTTCTCTTCTCCTTTCATCTTCCTTGCCTTCTCTCCCTCTTTAAGCTTGGAATCTCTTGTGAGAGGTGGAATTCCTAATTGGGAATGATATAGGAAAACCTTCACAGAAGGTGGATTTCACAAGGCTTCTACCTTGACACTCATGCTAAGATGGGTCGCAAAGGGGTTGGGTTGTATCACAACACTGAAACATCCATCCTTCTGTCTCTTGTCAAAATCGGCTAACAATCAAACATAAGAAAAGAAGAAATAAAAGGATTAGATAACCCGATGTTGAGCCCAATACTGTAGAGCCCAATCCACAACCCCGTATGCCTTACACACGAGCCAATACACCTCGTGTAATCCGTCTGATAGAAGTATAAAAAGGCAGGATGTAATTTCTCTCACCTCTGAATATCTTAAGACAGATCTAGGGTTTGAGCTTCCTTGCAGTTGCCAGCTGCAGATTCCACAACTGTTGCAGATGAGTGCCCCTCCTGCTACCTCGTTCTTCCTTCTTGCTTATGATCCTTCTTACAACTTGATCCGAGCTCCCTTGTTGCTGCCCTCTTCTGCAGGACTTGTAAGCAGAGAAGAAGAAGGTAGAAGAAGAGAGAGAAGTGGAGGTGTTCGAGCCCCTCAAGCTCCGAGAACAAGACTGAGAAGAGATTGGACTAAAAGTTGCAGTGAAAAAGATGATCCCCTTTGCAAATGATCACTTGTATTTATATCGTCCTTTTCTGATTCTGTTACAACTGTTTTGATTCTGTCTGTTAGAACTATTTTATTACATGTATTCCTACGTATTCACATGTTTACTTGTCATGTGTCTGAATACAAGTCTGAGTACAAGTGTATTTTCTTAAAACTGTTTACATCTCAATGTATAAACTTGTAATGTTCTATTCTGTTATAAAATCCTTCAGATATTTGGGTTTCTCCCGCCTTCTCTCTGCTTTCTTCATTTTGTCATTCTGGGACATATCAATTACTCCCATCGTAGGAAAAGAGACCTCATCCTTGAGGTTAAAAGTAGGAAATGAAACCAAAAATGCGTCGTAATCTTCCCAAGAAGCATCCTCCATTGCACCACCTTCCCACTGAACTAAAATCTGACGAATAAACTGCCCCTGTCTTTTGATAACTCTTGAAGACAAAACAGCTGTAGGGGCACATTGAGGACCTAAAATATCAGAAGAATCTGGTAATGGTATAGAAGAGATCTCTGTGCCATACGCCATTTTCAACTTAGAAATATGAAAAACATGATGAATTCTAGACATAGGAGGTAATTCTAGTTTATAAGCCACGGTCCCAATCCTCTCAATGATCTTAAAGGGACCAAAATATTTTTTACTCAACTTATGAGAACTCTTGATAGCCAAAGACCCCTATTTATACTGTTGTAATTTAACCAACACCAAGTCACCCACTGAAAATTCTTTGTCAGTTCTATGTTGATCTGCCAAGGACTTCATCCTTTGTTGCGAATGAAGTAATTGCTGCTTTAAAACCCTTAAGACTTCATCCCGATCATGTAAATCCTTGTCCACAACTTCAATATTGGCCTGACAACGAACATAAGCTGGTATAGTAGGGGGTGTCCGACCATAAACTACCTCAAAAGGAGTAGTATGAGAACTAGAATGATAGGAGGTGTTAAAAGAATACTCTGCCCAAGGCAGAAATTTGACCCAAGTATGAGGCTTTTCCATCACAAATCCTCTAAGATACTGCTGCAATAGCCTGTTGAGTACCTCAGTCTGTCCATCTATCTGTGGATGATAAGCAGTGCTCATACACAATTTAGTACCAATGAGTTTGAAAAGCTCCTTCCACAATGAACTTAGAAATATAGAATCTCTATCAGAGATAATAGTTCTAGGATAACCATGAGACTTGACCACTAAATTGACAAACAATTTGACCACTTTAGTTGCTGTAAAATGAGTGGGCAATGATCCTAGATGACAATATTTAGATAATCTGTCAACAATTACCAGGATTACAGTACAACCCTCTGAATTAGGTAAGGAAGTCACAAAATCCATAGAAATATCCTCCCAAACCCTATCAGGAATAGGTAAAGGTTGTAACAAACCTGCTGGGCTAGAAGTACAATACTTAATTTGTTGACATATCACACAATTCCTTATAAAGTCAGTCACAGTCTGTTTAAGACCCTTCCAAAAAAATTCTGCAGATAACCTTTTATATGTCTTGAGAACTCCCAAATGACCTCCCACAGGAGTCTCATGAAATTCCTGTAATAATAGATGGATGATCTTAGCCTCAGCTGGTAAATAAATTCTTCCTTCGTGGAACAACAACCCATCCCTATATATCAAATTAGGATGAACCAATTGACCTTGTCTGATATCACTTATCAGTTGCTGAATATGAGCATTAGAATTATACTCCTCTTTAATTTGATCAATGACATGAAATATAGGCATGGATAAACCACAAAACTGACTATCAGATAAATGTTGTCTAGATAATGCATCAGCAATTCTATTGTTAGCTCCTGGCTTGTACACAATAGAATAGTCATAACCACACAACTTAGCAAGATATTGTTGTTGCTCAGGAGTTTGAATTACCTGAGTTAAAATTTCCTTCAAACTCTTGTGGTCAGTTTTGATTACAAAGTGATGTCCCAAAAGATATTGCTTCCACTTCCTGACAGCTTCTACAACAGCAAATAATTCCCGGACATAAACAGAAGCCCTCTGCGTTCTAGGGGATAGTTTCTTACTAAAATAGCATATAGGATGAGAGTCTTGAAGTAGTACTGCCCCAATACCAGAGCCAGAAGCATCAGTTTCTAAAATAAAACCTTTTGAGAAATCTTGTAGTTTCAGAATTGGGGCTGAAATTAGAGCCTTCTTGAGAGTTAGAAAAGCCTGAGTAGCTGAATCTGTCCATTTGAAAGAATCTTTTTGTAGAAGATCAATTAAAGGATTTGCAATAGAAGCATAACCTTTAACAAATCTTCTATAGTAACCTGCCAAACCTAGGAAGGCTCATAATTGCTTAAGATTAATAGGCACAGGCCAATCCTTCACTGCAAGAATCTTTTGCTCATCTGGTTCCACTCCTTGCAAGGACACTACATGTCCTAAATACTCAATTTTAGATTGGGCAAATTGGCACTTACTAAGTTTTAGATAAAACTCATTATCTTGTAAACATTGAAGGGCAGTTGCCAAATGACTTAAATGAACAATCATATCTGGACTGTATATCAAAATATCATAAAAAAAAACTATCACAAACTTCCTGAGATAAGGGGCAAACAATCTATTCATAATAGATTGAAAAGTAGAAGGGGCATTAGTTAAACCAAATGGCATAACTAAAAACTCATAGTGACCTTCATGAGTTCTTAAAGCAGTCTTATGCACATCCTCCTTAGCCATCCTAATTTGATGGTATCCAGCCCTCAAGTCTAATTTAGAAAATATAGCAGCCCCATGTAACTCATCAAGTAGCTCATCAATAGTAGGAATTGGAAACTTATCTTTAATAGTGACCCATTAAGGGCCCTATAGTCCACACAAAACCGTCAAGTGCCATCTTTTTTTTTAACCAATAACACAGGAGAAGAGAAAGGGCTGGAACTATGTTGAATAATTCCCTGAGAAATCATTTCTTTAACCAACTTTTCAATTTCAGACTTTTGAAAATGAGGGTATCTATAGGGTCTCACATTTACTGGTTGACTTCCTGGAATAAGATGGATATGGTGTTGGACCTCTCTCCAAGAAGGCAAAGTGTTTGGTACTGAAAATATTGTACCAAATTCTGTCAATAAAGTCTGAACACTAGGATCTAAACACTGAGTAGAACTTTGAGTATCCTCCTCTAAAGATAGGTGAAAACAAGACATAACCTCTTGTTGAGCAATCAACTTCCTTAACTGATGATGAGAAATTTCAGTAGTCTTAGCATGATTATTTCCTATGAGAAATACCATTTGACCTTGCCACACAAAGGACATTGATAATTGTGCATAATCCATTGTAACTGGACCCAATTGCTGCAGCCTTTGAACTCCTAACACCACATCAGCCCCTTCAATTGGCAACACATAAAAATCATCAACAAATGAAATGTCCTGTATTAGAAGTTCCATTTGTGAACAAACACCAGCACATTTAAGTCTGTCACCATTGCCAATCATAACACTAAAATGAGGGGAAGGCAAAACCTGAAGCCCCAGCTGAGAAATAATTCTTTCTCTTATAAAATTGTTGGTAGAACCACTATCCACCAGTATAGTAACAGAAAACCCCAATATAACCCCTTGTAGTCTTAATGTCTGAGGCTTAGGAACTCCTGCTAAAGCATGGAGACTGATTTCCAAAGACTTCTTAGCCAATTCAGGTTCACTTTCCACCTTTGGAGAAACAGAATTATCATCCTCCTCTGCTAGCAACAACAAAAATTGTTGTTTACACTTGTGACCCCTATAGAATTTGTCATCACAATTATAACAAAGCCCCTTTTCCCTCCTTGCCAACATTTTTGAGGCAGATAACCTTTTAATTGGTAAAACAGAAGTAGTAACTGGGTTTTTAGGCACAATAGGAGAGGAAGTAGAAGAAGAAGACACTGTACTAGACAGATATGGAGGTCTCATAGATAATGGCTTAGTAGTTATAGAACCTGAAGAAATTATAGGATATTGAATGTATTGAGGCACAGTCACAGAATCACTAAACTTTTCCTCTTGAAGTTTAGCTAAACCAATAGCTTGCATCAGAGATTTTGGTTGAAATGCTAACAATTCACGTCTAATATGGGGTTTTAATCCTGAAATGAAACAGGATAACAAAAATGATTCAGATAGTCCAACCACTCTATTAGAAAGAGCCTCAAATTCTGATTGATAAGTGATAATAGATCCAGTTTGAACCGACTTTGATAGTGCACCCTGGTAATCTTCAAATTCAGATGGACCAAATCTAACTTCCAATGACTTCAAGAAGCTAGTCCAAGAAGATAATTGTTTATTCCTGTACATCCATTTATACCACTGTAATGCAGCCCCCTCAAATGCAAAAGAAACAACAGTAATTCTATTTTCCTCAGCCACATTATAGAATTCCAAGAACTGTTCAGCTTTAAAAATCCAATCTAAAGGATTCTCGCCAGAAAATTTAGGGATATCTAGTTTAACATTTCTAAGAATAGAAGTAGCCTCAGTAGATCTACTATCATTACTAATTCTTGCAGAAGTTTGAGGAACCTGATCAGAATTTCCATGACTAGAACCAGAATCTATTTGCTGAGCAAGATGATCATACTTCTTAGACAATGCAGTTAAACTCTCATTAACAAAATTCAATTGCTGCTCCATAAATGTTTGCATTTTGATGACAGCTTCTTCAATTCGAGACCAACGTGTGCCGTCAGCCATAGAAGACTTATAAAAAACAGATCAAGAAAAACAATGTGGAAATCAAACACCAGAACAGCAAGATCAGAACACCAGAACAACAAGATTAGAACACCAGAACAACAAGAACAGAAACAAGAGCACCAATGTTGAGCCCAATACTGTAGAGCCCAATCCACAACCCCGTATGCCTTACACACGAGCCAATACACCTCGTTTAATCCGTCTGATAGAAGTATAAAAAGGCTAGATGTAATTTTCTCTCACCTCTATATCTCTTAAGACAGATCTAGGGTTTGAGCTTCCTTGCAGTTGCCGGCTGCAGATTCCAGAGCTGTTGCAGATGAGTGCCCCTCCTGCTACCTCGTTCTTCCTTCTTGCTTATGATCCTTCTTACAACTTGATCCGAGCTCCCTTGTTGCTGCCCTCTTCTGCACTACTTGTAAGCAGAGAAGAAGAAGGTAGAAGAAGAGAGAGAAGTGGAGGTGTTCGAGCCCCTCAAGCTCCGAGAACAAGACTGAGAAGAGATTGGACTAAAAGTTGCAGTGAGAAAGATGATCCCCTCTGCAAATGATCACTTGTATTTATATCGTCCTTTTCTGATTCTGTTACAACTGTTTTGATTATGTCTGTTAGAACTATTTTATTACATGTATTCCTACGTATTCACATGTTTACTTGTCATGTGTCTGAATACAAGTCTGAGTACAAGTGTATTTTCTTAAAACTGTTTACATCTCAATATATAAACTTGTAATGTTCTATTCTGTTATAAAATCCTTCAGATATTTGGGTTTCTCCCGCCTTCTCTCTGCTTTCTTCATTTTGTCATTCTGGGACATATCACCCGACTACCCAACCCGAGCCGACCGAACTCTATCGGCATGGATTGCATTTTTAATCAGGTCAGATTGGAACTATGAAGACTCCTAAGTCCTAACCATTATATGTGGAATCGATACTCCCTCCATTTCTTCAACTAGATTACCAACTTTAAAGCAAGTAGTAGTTTGACGTATAAACCATTTTTCTTTGTTGATTAATTCTTAATTTTAGGTGTCAATTATTATTATTATTTTTTCCATTGTAACCTAGTAAACCATCATTATCATGTCTCGCTTTGCTTTGTCATCACCCTTTAAAATCCCAAATGACAAATCACGTAACCACTAAACCAGATCAGCAGCTTTTAGCTAGAGGCTATAACAAACCCCCCCACCCCATTATGCCAATCTTCTTTTCTGCAACGTAGTAGGCCCGCCCAAGTATACTTAGCTTACCCAAATCCCTGCTATATATCCATCCACACTGCCGTCCTCGCATTTCCCCTTCCTCCCTCCTCCTCCTCCAGCTCTGCATTCTCTCTCCTCTTGTACTTAGTTGTGCTCTTGCTGCTCCGCATTCCTCCCATCCGAACTCTGCAGCAAGAGCACAGACACAAGAACATCTCATAATAACTTCTGAAGCTAGTGATAGCCAGCCATGGAGCCTTTGCCGTCTTCTTCGTCAATTGTTTGTTTCAGCACTTTGTTCCTGCTCACCCTACAAGTTTATCTGTTTAATGCAGGTCATTGTGACTACTTGTTTACCTGTTTCAGTGAAACCACTGTCTTCTGTTACTGTTTGCATTTCTAACAGAGATTTGATATCGTGTTCGGCAGTGGAAGGCGCCACGTTCACATTCGTCAACAAGTGCGGGGCCACGGTGTGGCCGGGCATGCTCTCCAACGCCGGCAGCCCCCCGCTGGCTTCCACAGGCTTCGAGCTCCCCTCTGGCACCTCCCGCTCTTTCCAGGCCCCGGCCAGCTGGTCCGGTCGCTTTTGGGGCCGGACCGGCTGCTTCGCAGGATCCGGGGGCGCCTGGACCTGCGCCACCGGCGACTGCGGCTCGGGCCAAGGACCTGAACCGGCAGTGCCCTGCGGAGCTGAAGGTCGGGACCGGGTACGGGGAGGCGTGCCGCAGTGCGTGCGACGCCTTCAACAAGCCGGAGTACTGCTGTAGCGGGGCGTACGCCAACCCGACCACCTGCCGGCCGTCGGTTTACTCTCAGGCGTTCAAGGCCGCGTGCCCCAAGTCATACAGCTACGCGTTTGACGACCCGACAAGCACGTTTACTTGTCGTGGCGGTGCGGATTATGTCATCACCTTCTGCCCGGGATCCACTCCAAGGTACCATTTTTATTACTATATTCCAGTGCTTAATTCTTCTTTCATCAGTTCATTTGCATTATTTCTGTTGTAGTATGTGAGAAGTCCATCTTAAGTGTGTTTCTTGTTCAATATGATTGTGATAAATCTTATTTCATTCTTGGAGACTGGAAATTTAGATCTCGTATGGAGCTTAGATCAGTTTCACATTCCACTTAGATATCAAAATGTAAGAACTGTTCTGCAATCCAGAGCATATTCTTCTCAAAAACAAGTAAATAATGACAAGATATGCCTTCTTCTCAATATGGGGAATCATCTAGTCAACTTGTTTGTTCCTTTTTCTTATGCTGCTTCATCTTGTAAATCTGAATAAAGTAACTGGCATATCTAATTCAATTTCAACTTCCTATCCATCAATTTTCTTCCTTTTGTTGCTTTTCGCTTTTTGTTTTTGCATGTTTCCAACCATGAGGTATGGATCCTAGTGAATTTGAGAAGTTGAAATTTGGATTGCTTCTCATTGACATCAATCAACACCTTTATGCATGCTTCAAAACATTTATTTGACTAATCAAATCAGTGCTAACTGAGCTTCTTTGTTGTTCGTTGTGTTTAACTATGCTGAACAGTCAAAAGTCATCAAGAGATTCTTCTTCTACAATGACTCCAAGTTCAAGTTCGATTTCAAGTCCAAATCCAGCTTCATCTTCTTCAAATCCATCACCACAGTCAGTAGGTGGAGTGATGCTGGGTGACAATTCTTGGCTTGCAGATCTCGCCACCGGCGATGCAACTGCCATGAGGGGGGCAGTCCCTTTCCTCAAACAGTGCTCTTTAATTGTATCTTGCCTTCTACTGTTGTTGCTATAAAATTTCTTCTTCTTTCTGTAACACCCATTGTTTACTCCAGTCTTTCTCTATCCGTCATCTCATCTCATCTCAAAAGGGACATGCTCTCCAAAGCAGATTAAAGACCTTTGTGTCAAAAGGAAGCAAAGGAGGAAAAAGAAAGACCCCCTTGATATGAGATTCCAACTGTCATTAAGGCTGTCAAAGTTTCTCTCACCCTTCAAAAAAATCAGAAGGGCAGTTTTGACCACAAAAGTGCAAACAGTTTGTACATTTACTGATCTGTGCTTCTGAGTGTGTATTATATCAATGTAAGTAAGGTATATGAGTAGGGGATCTAGATGTAAAGAGGGCAAAATTAGTTTATTCTTTTTAGACAATGGATCTGCTGAAGAAGCCCCATCTTATAATCCATACTTTAAATGCATGTGGGAAGGATAACATGATACAATTGATCTGTTCATTTTAATTTATCTTTAGCTGTTTGATCTGTCAGCACTGGTGGTTGAATGCAATCATTTCATCAGGGTGTGGTGTCACTGCTTTGCTTTTAAGTAAGGTTCTCTTTTGTCATGGTTGAAGTTACTTTCCACCAGAAAAAAAAAAAAAAAGAAATGAAAGATTTGCGATCCTGATGTGGTCAGCATGTTGAACATAAAAATTTTCGTTAATTATTAATCTCCATATTCCCTCGTCGTACCAGATTTCTTGGCAGATATCTAGTAGTATCAGCCGAAATATCGAGGATCTTGAGAAATGTATGGGCACATATATAATTAACTGAAGACATCATGAATATTTGCATTACAAAGATTGCTGTACCTAGGGCATGGACGCATATAACTAGTCCCAGATTTAAATCCGATAGTTAAAAAAAGATATGACAATTTCGAAATTATGAAAATAGCTCTCACTAACACTTTAAATTTCGATGGTAATGTATATCCTCTTTTCAATAAGATTAGTTTTATCTGAAAAAGATAAAGGTACTTCCTAATTAAGTAAGGAGTACTATGTTATCTATATTATTGCCTACCTTCTTAATCGTAAAATTATTTTTTTTAAAATATTTTCTTTTTCTTTAAAATTCTATGATTGAGAAGATAAATAGCATGATACTTAACTAAAAAGTGCATTCATTGAATCTATAATTTAGTATCTATTAGAATATGATTCATCCAACAGTTAAAGGGAAGATGCGAGGAAGTGATGTCACTTCTACCTTTAATACATCAATTATTGATTGATTTTTTTATTTGGGAATAAAATAATTCATGTTGAATTAAAGATTAAACATAAAGTAAGAAAGTTTTCCACTGGTTACCGATAAGTTTGCGTTGTATTAATTTTCAAATGTGTTGTATTGTTGTAACAATCGATATTTTTAATTAACTAAAAATCATCATCTCAATTAATTGAATTTAGATTTTTATATATTTAATAATAGAGCCCTAGTTATTTAAAACTGTTATAAAATCCTGGACAACTCCTATAAATAAATAGGTAGAAAGAAAATCTCTCTCTCAAAAAGAAACTCTAGCTGTCGGATGAGCCCTCTCCCCTCTCCTCTCTTTCTCTCCTCTCCTTCTCCTCTCTTCTTTCTTCTCTATCTGAAGTTTCAGCCGTGGAATTGGTGTCAGGACAAGGTAACACAGAAGACAACGCGCGAAAGAAGAGAGACAACCCAAGACGTGATACCTATAGAAGATAAAGGTATGTAAATGGCGAATTCCCTTCCCTTAGAATAGATCTTCATGATAGATCGATGTATGCTAGGCTTTTTATTCACTTTATTGACGGATTTTATATGATTATCTCGTGCTATGATTCTGGTTTTAACTCCCATGACGAATCTATAATATTCTGCCCTAGAAAAGTTCCTCCACATGATAGATGTATTAGAGGGATTCGTTCATAATTATAATATGATTATAATGTAGATGTTAAGGCAAAAAACTGGAGAAATATGTAGTGTTAAAGATCCTCATATGTTATGGTAGTCATAGGAAAGAATCTCAGATCGATTCGGAGGAGAAAAAGGGCGGTGTTCGCCCAGGAAATTCCCGTCACGACTGTGACGGATGTATCATGGGCCGTGACGGAGGGAGTCGGACAGACGGCACAGCGAATCTCGCTCAGGAATTTCCGTCACGGGCCGTGACACACCTGTCACGGGCCGTAACAGAAGCAGTCGAGGATGACAACAGCAGGGAGACGCGATCGAGCAATTTGAAGCCCCATCACAACTGTGATGAATGCATCACGGGCCGTGATGGAGAGTATCACGGCCGTGACCACTTGTCACAGGCCGTGACGGCAATGGCCGTAAAGCAACACGTCTTATCACGACCGTGATGAATGAATCACGGGCCGTGATGGAGGGTATTACGGTCGTAACCATGGTGTTACGGGCTGTGACGACGGAATGCACGCGGCGCACACGACCGTAATTATTCCGAGAGGATTTCGGTCGAGCCGTATGAATGGATACGATAGTAATGGCCATCCCGAGAGGATTTTGGTCGACTCGTATGAATGGGTACGACCGTAACGAATCGACCATCACCNTATTGCGTCCTTTAGGGGACTATTGTTATTGCGTTCCAGCGGGAACTAATGTGTCCCTTCTCCAGGGGACTATTGCGTTCCTTCGGGAACTATTGTATGGACATGGAGACTTGGTCAAAGAGAGACCCACATCGGCACCGAGGGGATAATTCGAATCTTCTTGCATTGATAAAGGCTCACATTGATTGATAATGAATGCTTCATATAAGACAAGATAAATAGAGAATGATATTGATGATGACTTAAGTATATTGAAAAGAAAATATATGAACATCGCCGGCTGAGACATGAATTGCTACTTTTGTCATCTATGGATTATTGAGATTGAAAGATGAGGAATTGTTCTCATTGATATATTGAAATTGTTAAGTATTGTTAATTGATATACATGTCCCATATGATCTTATTTATGCCTTTTACATATTTAGTGTCAAAACTCACGAGAGGTTTTATCTCCTCTGCTTATTCAATTTTGCAGGCCGCCCTGAGTATATCTAGGTACTGATGATGGTGTTGATGATGATGCAGCTCGTGACGGTATACTTGCACATGGCAAAGGATTTTGATCTAAGATTAAGTCTTGTGTTTTTATCAAGTAGAGGATGATGAACTCTATTGTTTAGTATTTTGTTATAGGTTATTGCTGGATGATAGTCTTTTATTAGAATTGATGAAACAAACTGAGTATGTTATATATAGTAGAGATGTTTAGTTTTTATATATTGTATTTGTATGATGTGGCCCTTTAGTTGATCGGTCAATGGTCAAACTACAGGTAATGATATTGTGTGGTAGCGTCTCCAAAGTCAAGATTATTATCAGGTGGCAATGTCTAATTTGGGGGCGTTACAATTGTTATGTATAATTTTAATGGAACGAGAATAGGGAACTTGAAAGTTAACCCCACTTAGCTTGGAATCTAAGTTAATTTGGCACATCATAACTACGAAGAGACTGCCATTTCTAATCAAAATTCATGCAAACTAAGGATAGTTAATTATATGTTCCTACACATATTCGCATTTGCTCTTATCAAAACTCCAATGAATAAACAAAAGATTTTGAATTCAATTTTCATGATATTCTCGGTGTCCCTTTACTTTTACTTTAATTTAATTTCTAATATAACTGCATGACCTCCCTATCAAGAGAAAAAAAAATCTGCATATCATCCTCTTGTAACCTGAAAAATAAAATCTACTAACCACAAAAATCTGGTTACCAACTTATAGTTTGAGTGGTCGAACTAGGTTGATAGAACCACTATATTATTTTATTTTGTGAGCTTTTTAACCAAGAAAATTTATCAATTTACTGAAAAAAAGAGGTTTATTTGATAACACAACAAGACAATTTTATTTAAAAAAAATAGTTGCGGGCACAAACTACTACAACAGGA
Source organism: Pontederia paniculata (assembly GCA_001647135.1). Classification (NCBI taxonomy): domain Eukaryota; kingdom Viridiplantae; phylum Streptophyta; class Magnoliopsida; order Commelinales; family Pontederiaceae; genus Pontederia; species Pontederia paniculata. The sequence goes on from LTAE01009351.1 coordinate 16,407, forward strand.
AAATTCAAAATTGGGAGCACATATGGATCTGCATCTTAATGCAAATAAATCATATTTACATCATGTAAACATGTCATGTGGGTGTCCTTATCATACATTCGCTATCATTTGGTATGAAGTCGCCGTCAAAAGCCATCTACGAAACCATGTGCTTATATAATTTGGATTCCTTGTAATCGATGGGTTTCTATATTCTTGTGTTATCGATAGAAAAGAAAATGAAAAAGAAAAAGATATCGTTGTTGTGCATGCCAATTAATAAACAACATCCATCCATCGACAGAAGATGATACCTGCGTTTTTTTTAATTGGGACAATGATCTCCTTATAGTCAACAGCAATATGTTTTTGTCATCGAAAAATGGACTAAAGATTTTGATGCATATAGGTTGCATTCATCCTCTATTTTACGCATTGATATCATTAAAGATGGATATAGACTCCAAACAATATCCAAAAGCTAGCATCGCCATAATAGAAATTGTTAACATCTTGACCTAACTTATGACAACTAATATTGTGGCTTTCTCTCATTAATATATATAAGTCTGGGTTAAAAATGGTTAATTTATATTATAATGGCACATATATTAATTTATACATATATATAGGTCAAACTTCTCTATGTGAAACATCCATTTTGTGCCATTATAATAGTTTTTTTTTCAAGCCATTATAATAGTTATGTACGTAGTAACCGATTCAGTGATCAAGAAAGCAAATATACATGAAGACATATGATTCAGATGGACGGACTCATGACAAAAAAATTAGTGGCCAAGATGCTATATTGAATATAAGATTAGAATAAAAGGCTAAAAAATTTAAGAGAAAAATCATACAAAAAGGACTAAAATATATTTATATTAAATTATTATTTTGTATATTTAAATATATAAATTAATATTTTTTATTAAAAAATAATTTAAATATATTTACTAACTATAAAAGTTGAAGCTATAGGTAATAAAAAAATAATACATCATGTTAAAAAATGACCTAAATAATAATCAAATTTTTTTCTTACCACTATCATTTTCAACTTTTTTTACTATTTTAATTAACTAGATATTAAATTTTATGTTAAATTATAATTATGAATTCACAACTACTATATTTTTTTTATTGATTCGATTTATCTACCATTACTCGAAAGAAGCCAATTTTATGCATATATATAATTAAAAATTTAACTTTAAAAATAGAAAGAAATATATAATAAAGTTAATTTGATTTATTATCCATCAATTAAAGGGGTTCAAATTTATTATTATGCATATATAGAGAGATTATTTTTCATAAATGTACATCTATGCATATACTCCTAAAATTTTGAAAATTTTGGAAGGGGTCAAAAAGAGTAAAATGTACTATCATATGTGTAATACCTATATAGAGATATATTTATATCATATAATATATACTTATAAAATTAAAAATTATAAAGTTATCTAGGTCTATCTCTCATGATACATATTTTTGTCGATATCATAACAAATATACTATGATTGTATGCACCCCGCCACTTAATAGAATACTTTTATTAAAGACGTTATGATCTTACATCTTTTATTTTATCTTTGATCAATTGATTAGTCAACATAATGTACATATTATTATGAAAGTTTACAACAAAGCACAAACTATACTAATTATGATTTATATCATGTGCAAACCATAACATCAAGAACATTGTCACTACATGTGCCATCGTCACCTATTCAAAATACTGACTATCAATGGGATTAGATGCAGAGGAGGTGATTCTCTCATGAGCTATGGAGCCCAATATGTAAAGTCCATAAATAATAGGGTAAAACATATATAAATATCAACAAAGAGAAAATATGCTTAATCATAATGATAATAATCAATTTTACTTTCATTTGTTATCTCTCTTTTTTGTACATTTAATATTTTCTTTTTCAATATCATTCATCAATTATGATAATAATATCAATTGAATCATGATAACACAATGTTCAATATGTTCAAGTCCAATTCGATCTTTTGCTTAGGACCATTTTGTAGGGATGATAATAGGCTGGTGAGGAAAAATTTGACCTGATTCATGTTGAATCTAGGATCCCGAGAATATTTTGAATGATCACAAATTTGTAAGTGAACTCAGTCTGTACTGATGAACTTGTTTGAGCTGATTTTTGTAACAGGATATAGACAAGTTCAGTACAACGGTCGACCTGAGCTGAAGGAATGGACGACCACTGCACACGTAATATATATCATGAAGAACCATATTGTGCAGTGGGCGTCCTAAGGATATAAGCGGTCGACCAGTATGAGGAGGAGGAGGTCCTATGAGCAGCAGAGCACAAACG
>LTAE01009352.1:0-18744 GCA_001647135.1 Pontederia paniculata
TCGTGATTAGATTTAAGGACTTGGATCTATCTGTTTCCAGAATTTCTGAGTTGTGGGTTGCTATTCATTCGAAAGAAGCCTAGCAATTTAGGATTTGATTTCAATGCATTTTAAAATTAATAAATTTTAGGTCTAACGTTTTCACGTATTCCTGATCTGTATTATTATTAAAATAGTTAAGTCATCTGTTTCCAGAGTCTTATAATCTTAAATCAATCCTTCTGCCATCCAATGTTTAAATAATTTTATCTCTTCCAAAAGATAACAGTGGTCAACAGAATTTTATCCCTAACCAACCCAACCTTTTTTATTTATCTTTTTATCTTTTAAAAAACCTAAATTTTATCTTTTATCTTCTATCTATCTTATCTTATCTGTTAGTTTTATCGTTTCAAAAATCAATTATTAAAATTTATCTTTTCAAGTTTTCAAATAAGATTTCAGATTTTGAATTCATTAGTCTTTGTGGGATCGACAACTCTTTTATTCACTCTTATTACTTGAGCGATCGGTATACTTGCCGAGTATATTTTTACGTGTGTGAATTTACGCATCAAGAGGAGAGAGGAAGTTGTTGGTGGTGTTTTTGTATGGTTTTATGAGTGGAAAGCATGATCCAATAATATTGCTTTTAGGTGGAAAAATGGCGTACACATTACTATTTTATCTCAGTATTATAACTCCTAAATAAATAAATTCATTCTTGAATTTTAAGGAACGTAAACTATTAAAATCTCACTTTTTGTTGTGCAACTCAGATATTTGGTGTCATCCTAAAAAAATTATAACTTAGTGATCTTCATTCTCTTTCATAAGCACCTTAAGTGCACTTCATGATGATATCTTACGTTCCTAAAGTCTTGGTTCTACAACCTTAGTTCTTGATTGAATTCGATCACCACCATTTCTAGGATAATTTGAATGTCCACAATTTATCGTAAGAATTCATATTTGGACTTTATCCCCTCCCCTCATTGTAATAGTCATACTCGAAAGTTTCGTTATACGTTCCTTAAAATTCCACACACTGAATTATATAATTTGAAGAGTGTCCCACTCTAACTCTCTAAGTAAGCCCATACTTTAATCACTATTATACATTCCATAAGTTCGATGATAATCTTTATTTCTCTCATAACTTTTGTCCTTTCTTCTAAATCAAGCTTGATAATTCTCATCCTCTATTGGAATTATAATTATGAAATAAGTTAATTATACAACTCGTCTTGAACTCATTTACAATCTTTTAAAGATATTATACGTATTTTTTTCTCAATCGCATCCAACTATCTCGATTATATGGATGGCTATAATTATATGCCCTTAATAGTCATGCCGTGACTCCTCCAACCATGACATATAAATCATTATCAATCTATATGGAGGTTTCAAATCAATAACCTTTCACAAGACTCCCTCTTTAATATTTATTTTGAATCGTTATATAAATTTATTAATAAGGAGTTACCATTTCATATGATGCTATTTGATCATATAGATCAATCTAAGCTCTTAGACTTTATTTTTACCATTTAACAAAATATTTAGGTATTCTTACTCTCTTAAGTATAATCATCTAAACAACATTAAGAACTCCTTTCATTAATGTTTTCATTTTGAGTTTCTGTTAAGTCATTTACTCATTATATATTCATTAATCCTTCGAGCCTATATACAAACATAAGTATAATTAATTTATGTAGCCACAATTAATAAAATTAAAATGCCATAATGGTTTATTGATCCATTAGTTTAATAAGATAAATCATAATTTTCTTTTACATAGCTTATGCACCATTCATAAGTATATGAATAAAACATCATGTTCAACCTAGTATACATCATGTACCATCCCTTCAATAAACATGTCATAGTTTTCGATACCTATTTGTTAGATATTCATTGTTTCACAATCTATGCTTAACGTTTTTGTCATTGTCCATTAATGTCATGGTCTTTTTCCTTTAACCATTAAGGTCATGGTATTGTCCATTAAGATCATTCCTTATAAGATTTAGTTTACTCAAGTAATCAAAGATATATTGATTAAGGATGTTGATTAAGTAGTGATTGTTAATTTTATTATCATTCATCACAATTTTGTATTGAGCGAGAGATTAGAAAACTTGTACATAGGCATCATCTTTTGATCTCATACTACTCCTTTTCAATAATCTAAACTCGAAATAAAAACATTTGCTTTTAACAATTTTTTTGTACAATCCTATTTATGTAATAACTTAAGAAAAAAAATTCTTTCTGTGATTCCCATTTTTCATAAAAATAGAATCATTATGCATTCAAAACTATGAGCTTCATAATTTATCAACTTCCTAATTTACTCTTAGCAATACCATCTATTAATAATTTTTGCTCAATGCCCTGCTATATATTAGACAACAAACTATCAATTCCATACATGTTTGTTTCTAATTAGCACCAATTGCGAAAATAATTAGTTTCTCTCAAAAGATTAGACAACAAACTATCAATTCCATACATGTTTGTTTCTAATTTGGTCCACACAATATATAATGATATTTACAAATCAATCAAGTGATTTCTCGCAACAAGTTGATAGCATCACAATCATTCAGTCATTACTTCTGATATATATTTCCAATTAGATTCATAATTTTTTTTGGAAGCTAGACTTCAAGACTTATTAGTTCACATATTATAAAAAAATTTTGGATAACTGAAATTGATTCAACATCTTATAGATTTAGGTACATAAGCCTAAATAGGTTCCTTTCTCATATCTCAATACTCATCAAGATTACAACTTAAGATAAAATCTTTAACCTCTACAAGATTTCAATAATCAATCATAGACATCCATAATTCGTTTCAAAATCACAATTTGGACATGAGAATTTGGCATTGCCTTAACATCAATAACTATCCATTATATGATCAACTAAAAATCATATCCATAAGATATACATATGTACTTGCATAATCTACATTCCTAAATTTAACGATTGCGCGTGGATCCTGATATCATCGATATTAGAAACTTAGGAACTTTAACCTATAATTATATTAATAACTGTTCAAATTAGATGTACTTTCTGATGTTCAAGAACTTGATGAGAGAGTCATCCATTGACACCTTTCCTTGTTGGAGGTTCATAAATTCTTCTTCCCTTTTTTTGGAACATGCAATGGAAAAGTTTCATTTGAGAATATGCATAGTTCCTTTCAACTCACCTTGTCCGTGTTTATATCATCCTTATGATAAACTTCTATCAAATCTTAGCGTAATCAACTAGTTCATGTGTTGCCAATTTTGCTTTGTACTTATTTGTATACCACATTACCTTGAATTGATTTACGATGAAATTTACCATACCCTCGCCTTATCCGAATTCCTATTCCATACAATGTCGAAGGTTTGATCTTCATAAACTTTATAAATGGTGATTTGACCTGAGCTTCTTGACTTTATTTTTTATAACTTTGGCGACCTTTGTCATTCCTTCCACGGAAGCACTCTATTCATCATGCATACTGTCCATTGTGTTTATCACACCTTAATGGGATCTCTTTCCATCTATTTATCATTTAATAACAAGAAAATATTAAATTATTACTCTTTACGTAAAAAAAAAGATTTTTATTTAGATGTGTTCTTAACTTTGATGTTTGTTCATGACGTCTTGCACATAGACTTTGGACTTCTTAGACACTTAGAACTTTGACCTTTAAAATGACTTGGGCTTAGACACATGTTTGAAATGCCTAAGGCATTCATACCTATGAGCCAAAATGTAGGTTATGATAACTAACTATAACGCTCCAAAAATGCACCTGGCCACAATGACAAATCAATATCCGCCATTTGCTCGAAGTGTCTCAAGATGATATGGGACAATAAACTTGACTTGACCATTGACAATCATGATCAACACATAGAACAAAAACAAAAAGACTTGACATAGATGAAAGATTATCAAAATCCCCGAAAGACATAGGTAAGGATAACATGAATAAAATCAGTGGAAGACTCGAATAAACACTTGACATGAACTTTTGAATAACACACCTAACATAGTTGACATTATCCAAGGTTGCTTAACAACTTGAAGAAACATACAACACTTGCCCGAAGGTGACACATAGTCTTTTAACAACGAAAGTAAAAGACTAAATGACTTAACGCAAACTTGACTCTAAGATTAGACCAATTTTCCATGTGCATCATCGATCATGAGCAACTCCATTATCTTAAATAGCATCATTCTTTTTCACCTATAGGATTCAGAAGAAAAGGACATCCGCCCCATTAGAGTATGTAAAGATTGAAAAATGGGTGAATCATACAACCCCTATATGTCATGCCTACATACCATGCATATAAACATGATAGAACATAGAGAATATCATAGGGTTGTCAATATATTACCATTCATCTTTTCTTTACTTTAGCTTTTCAGCATATTATGCTCATTGACTTGATTTAAGTCTATCTTTCATCTTTCTTACTTTCTTCTTTTGCTTATGCATTATAAATTTAATGCATCTTTTAACTTATGTTAACTTTAATTGACTTAATTTTATCATTCATGTTATTTTCATCTTTAACTTTTTATCATGTGACATCTTAAAAGTTAATCATCTAACTTCACACAAATCATCCTCGTAGTCACATGTCTCTTTATTATCTTATTTTATTAAGGATCACCGTGCACATCATCTTATTTTGACTGATCAAGCCAAGGACACATCTTTCTAGGGTGTTAATAGTTGTGTTTCAGGCTCATGTGGAATTCCCAATAGAGAAATATCTTTAATAAAGGAATATACATGAATCACAAGATAATAGATATCGAAGTGGTGGGCCAACGAATGAGTCCACTAGCTATCTCATTAGTATCAAACTACTCTTTCTAGCTTTTTTAGAAGTTCCAACCCCCTGAAGCAAGGTATGACAAACTTGAGGGCGAGGTGGGGGCCTAAGCAAACTACCAATAGGCCGGAAACCTTAACTGAAAGTGCTTATTAAGTCAGGTCGTATTAGTTTCATTTACATCATAACTGATTAAACGATCCCCCACCAATGGTTAAGGTAATCCAAGTCTTTTTTATCTGTAATACCCATTCAATAAGTAGTTCACCGGTTGTCCAAACTCATTGAAGCAACTGGTCTAGCCTGGCCACGACGATTAGCAGTTGGGTCGATCGAAAAGTAGTCAGATAGGATGAGGCCACCTATCTACCCCAATCCCTTTCAGCTCATTAATCTCTTCCCTTTCTCGCCTCCGAAACAATCGTAGAGTCATGAAATGTTAACCTCTTCTCCCCTTCTTTCCCTCTATTTATGATCACCAAAACTCACTCACTGGGATGAGAGCTGGACTGGATCCATACATACCACGACTGATAGGGATAGGGATAGGGATAGCTCAATTTGAGCTAACCTAACCAAGGCCATCAATGTCTCTCTTTTCTCAAATTTCTGTCTGATTCTCGGCTCCTAGGCTTTCCACTAAGTTAAGAGATTCAATGAGCCAATCATATGTAGTTGGGGCAAGCGGGGAAGTTCCTATCTTCCTTTCCTATCTATAATCGGTTATGTCAATCGAACTACTCGATTCCTTTCAACCGCCTACTAACTAAGCAAGGGCTTCGCTAGTTCTTGACTCACTTTCTTCAGTTCGATAGCCACCTCTAGTCGCAGTTGGGGGGCATGGATTGACCCATTGATGCGGACATTGGAGGGGTAGAAATCGAGGTGCGAGGATCAAACGAGAGAGATAGATATGAGTTTGCAACAGGTGATTAGCTCCCATTGGGAATTGGATCAGTAGAGGTTTGATCGAGGAGTTGGACTTTTCTTCGTGGATGATTCGATTACATATGTACTGATTAACACTTTGGTTCAGAAGATGGATTGAACTTCGTTCCTGGTTCATCGCTCTTCACCACTAGGAAATATATTTGGAGATGGATCAAATTGGTTTCCGAGGGAGGGAAGTGTTGGCCGAGAGGGAGGGCGGGAAGGAAGAGAACAAGCAAAGGATTATAGAACAAGAAAATTAGCAAGGCTTTATCGAGGAATAAGATTATGCACCTTGGACTTCTTGAATAGTCGGGTGAACATCGACAAAGGTGGATAGGACGATGTTGGAGTATCGGGGAAGGGGCTTAACTTAACATTATAGAGTAAGTGGTTGACCATTAGTTCAGGGATATTCCTTTCCTCCCATGCCGAGCTACCTGGGCTTTTGGGTTTATGCAATTATGTTGAATAACCATGGATAAGTTTAATTCCCCCACCGTAGTAGCTTTTCAACTGTTTCACAAGCTAAATGGACCGAGATTCTAAGTGAGCAGGCGATTAATAAAAAAAGTGCGAAACCTGCACTTGGAATAGTGGGTTTCTTGTAGTCAATGAATCATAATATAAAAGTAGCAGCTATTTGGAAATGGATAAGTAGTCTCTCTCATTTGTAATTCGTTGGTGAAAGAGGTAGTGATTCTAGTACTAGAGGGACCAACATGCAACTCGCCCAATGATAGGCGAACAACTAACTTCTCTAGTGTCCATCAAAGAATTCGGAGGTAGGGGACCCATAATTAATTTGGTTGTTCGGGTGAAAGGGAAGGGCATCGTCAAAACCATTGGCTTTTTGGCCAATATTTTAGTATCGTTCATTCCCTTTACTAGATCAAATCGAGCATATGTGAGGTTTGAAGATGCTTGGACCTTTCCATCATATCCTCAGAAAAATACCCTAGTCAATCAAACTGCCTTCATCAAAGGTGTTTACAACATATTGTTGGTGCATGAACTAATAAGAAAATTCTATTTTGATGGTGCTGCTTCTAAACTATGTGCGAAGATAGATCTTCACAAGGCGATTGATCGAGAGTTTCTCCAACTTGCCCTCGATGACCTCGGCTTCAATAGGAAGTAGATAATGTGGATCAAGGAGTTTCTTACTAACCTCGGTCTTGTGCAAAGGATCACTCTTCAGCTTTTTCACTAGAAGTCATGGATTTCAGCAAGGAGATCCACTTGAATTTGACTTGTTGTTTTGCATCGCTATGGAAGGCCTCTCTATTCTCATTAATGAAAAAGTCCAAGATGGTATTGATGTTCCAAAGAGAGAAGAATCTAGTTACCCCACAATTATTCGATAATGATATGGTCTATTGCTCTTTACCTATGCACCATTCTGCCTTTCCACTTTATGAGAATTTTGCTTCAATCTTCAGTCTCTCCCTTAGTCAGCACAAAAGTGGGGTCCTTCTTTTAGGAAAGGCTTGGACCCTTGGCTTATGTCATGTATCTTGGGGTTGGGAGTTGCTTACCTGAAAATAAGACATTTTTTTCTCTTCAGCTTTGCCCCGTTAGAATCCGCTCTGCACAATACCAACTCCTTTTGGACAAAATCCAAGCCAAGCTTGTTTTGTGCAAGGCAAAAACCCTTTCGTACAATGAGAAATTGGAACTGATCTAGTCGGTTCTAACCAGTTGAACGTTGGCCTTTAAATTGTCGAAAGATTTTTGATATTGGATTTGATAGAATCTTCAACCGGGGGAAATGAAAAGAAGATTTTTGATATTGGATTTGAGACTGTAATATGACAGCCGTGATGAAAGAGGGGTTGAAAGTCGTCACCAACCAACCTTCTCTTTGGGATAGCACATCAAGCCCTATTTGATTGATGAAATGAGGCTACGTAATTCCCCTTTTTGGCCCCCGGGGGAGTGAGTAGGAGAGTTAGAAAGAGCAGCACCACCATTGCTCCAACAACAAAAAAGCTGCGGATTCTTGTTCTTGCACCGTCCATCACTACAAAATATATTGAGTTGCGGGCATCAAGGGCCTGAGATTATATACCCTACAATAGCTGTAAAAGCGGAATTGAAGGAGTTGGTTGGAAGGTAAGGATAGCATGATTGGCTGGTTGGTTGGTTAGGGTTCTTTCCGCATGATACGCTTGATGCTTCCCACGTGATAGATAACACCATTGCTGGCCCTTTTGCATGCATGACTGCCATGCGACACTCGATGTCAAGCACAATCCTAACTAGTTTGCAGTAGTTGAGTCATGCCAAGGTGAACAAACACACTTTACAAAACCAACTTAAAAAGTCCGCCTAATAAGTAGTTGTTCAATAAGTAGTGGAGCTGGTAGACTATATTGTCTTTGTTGTATAATGGGAGGACAAACATGGGATCTTGGAACTTGAGTCTCTAACCTTCAAGAGATTGAAAGAAGTTGCTAAAACAAAAAATGTAGCTAAGGAGGTGACCATCTTGTTATTATACTACATCAATGTCAACTTAGTTATCAGAAAGAATATAGTATGTTTCAATGCAAGTGTTATAAGTGGTCACTTGGCTAACCTAAACACATTAGTTAGAATAGTGAATCTTGAACTTTTACCAAAAAATGGCAAAATGTGAACGATAATAATTCACTAGAAAAAAGAAAAATATGAATGCCAACATAAATCACACATAGACAAAATAAAAGAAAAATATGAGGAATTTCTGAAGTAAAAAAAAGAAATATGGGTCATAATTTGCAATTAATTATATTATGACTCATATAGGTTATTGCAAATAATCAATTTAAATGATGTGGGCCCCATTTTTCCACTTGAAAGCTATATTACCTGACCTTACTTTCCGCTCACAAACTCTACAATATCCACATAAGCAATTTTCTCTCTCTCCCCTCTCCTTTGTTCCTCACACCCAATACTCCAATATAGGGAAGTTAAGAGCTTTTCCCTCTGTGCAGCTACAAATCAAATTGATGGAGAGGAGTTCTTAACATAGCATTAAGGGGAAAGTTTGACAAGAAGCTCGACAACAAGAAGAAGAGGAAACATGTAAAAGATGGAAAATAAGAGAGATTAGAGGCATCAAAAAGTCATTAGGGACCAAACAAGAAGAGAAAAGATCTATAAAGGGGATCCTCTTCTCCATCTATGTTTTCAAGGTGAATTTTGAACCATTCAGATTAATTATGATGGAGAGGGAAGAATTAGGATTGAAAAAAGGGAAATCAATCTTTAGGTTCATATTAGAATCATGTTAGGATTTTTAAATTACTTGTTGATAAATTGTTGAGAATTTATAGGTTCAAGTGCCAATCAAAAGAAGAGAAAAGTGCAAGGAAAGAATAAGTGCAATGATGTAGCGAGTCTTCAAATCCAGAAAAAGTTGAAAGTGACATTTTATAATGATCAAACTTTTGGAGAACATCATAAGTCATTCTCAAGACATTTGGGAAAAATTGTGCATCACAAACATATATGTCCATTACGAGTACGTGCATGGAGGAAAATTGGAGAAGCTGAAAAGGGACACATGTGGGTCGGTGTTGTGGTATTGTATCTAATTTATTTTTTTTTAATTTGTTATTGAAGCATGTATAAGAATATTGTGTTGGGTAAACATCTACTTATATATTCATTTGTATGTTAATTTAGAAATTAGTAATCATATGATTTGGTTGTAGGACAAATTTGAAATTGAGGAAATGAACATTCATAAAGTGAATGTTTTGGATCATATGAAAGAATTATGAAAAAAGTGGAGATGTGATATGTTAAGTATGTAAAAAATAAGACAATTCTTGAACCTTTAAAAAATGTACCTGATGGAATAGATAAGAAAGATTGAGAATGGTTGATCAAAGAATTTTACGATAGCAAAAGTTTTATGGTTTTTTCAAGTATTATGTTGCATTGGTAATTTATTTATTTTATAACCATATTTCTATGATAGTTGAGCTATCATCATCTTACATCTTAATTATTTATTTATTTTGTTAATATAGGAATAAAGTAAAAGGAATTCTGGAAATGGATCTATGAGGGTGATACCTCATCAATTTAAAAGCAAGCCCATTAGTGCCTATTAGAGAAATTATTTATTAACAAGTGATATAATAAATTATTAAACTTTAGCAATCTTTTATTTGACATTAATGTTTGATACTTTTTAATATGTAGGGAGGCAAAGATGGAAATTCACCTGACGGTACAATTTTGTTCGAGACACACAAAAAAGCTAATTAACTCATTGATCCGGCTGCAATTGAGAAACATGTGTGTTTAATTACTTTACTCAATTCACTTTTTCTGCTAAAAGATTAGTAATTCTCTTTTTCTTTTTGTTTGTGCTATCTAAACCCGCTCTTACATCCATAGTAGTAGTAGAGACGTGCTTTGGATTTCAAAATCATAGTCATGTCGTTGGCTTTGGAGGTGGAATAAAGGCCAAGGATTTCAGAGGATATGGTTCAAAAGGTGCAATTTTAATTGAGTTACATGCAACTCGGTAAGAAAACAAGGCTTTTCGAGAGGAGAATAAGTCTTTGAAGAGTCGCCTAAATGCACAAAAAGAAAAATGCAGCAAGTATTGCAGCATTGCTATGGTGGAGGTTCTAATGTTTAGCATCCAACAACTATAGAGTCAAATAAAGAATCTTGAAGATGAATGTTACTAAGTATGTTTTCTTTGCACATCGCTTCATTATTGAGAATTTATTGTTTTATGTTCTTTATTACTTTTTTAGGAGACATTACTTTGCATTTATTGGAATGATCTCTTTCATTTGCTTTTACAAGTTTTGAAGATCTTGAATGAAGTAAATATTTTATTTTTGAAACATCTTTAAATATTTTTATTTTGTGTTATCTAAATTATAACTGTACTTGGATTCTAAGTATTAACAAACTTGAATGTTGTGAAACATTTGTGTCATGAACTATGAAAAATTCTTTTGGTACATTAATTCAATTTAGTTATGTTAATTTGTGACTTCTTACTTGAATGCATGGTGTAAAAAATGTGCTGTGTATTATGGTTAATTTGTTTACGGTCAATGTTGAACTCTATCAAAGGCATATTTAATTTATTATAAATTGTATATTGTTTAGCAATCAATGGCTTTTAACGAGTAGCCTAATAATGGTCATAAATGTTATTTAACAATGGATAGGTGGTCGCTAAAACAAGATTATTGATCATTTTTTGTTGGCAATGAATTTTAACGATTAGTTTTGTGGTTAATGCAAGTTCTAATAATCATGAAGCAGGTAGTCAATAATCCATTTTAACGATTATTGATATGCTAGTTGGCAATAGGTTTTAAAGACCAGCAAGTTGGACATTAAAAATGATCAAGGACAAACATTTTCCTTGTCATAGATGCATGTTAACAACCTCCTTAGTAGCAATCAAAGGTTAATTTACGACTCGATTAGTGCTGGTCATTAATAGTATATAGTGACCTCTCACTTGCTCGTTATAGGTTATTAATGACAACATTTTTTAGCCACAAATATGTGTTAAAGACTGGCTTAGCGGTCATGGAACGGTCGGGGCGACTGAATTATTGCTCGTTGTTAATCCTGAAGTAAATATTCTATGAAGCAAATGAAAACATTAATAATAATAACCTCAAGAACCAATATTGGATGTCACAAAATAATGTCTCTAAAATAACATGATGTCAGAAATCACCAAAAAAAATGATGAAAAGGCTACAAAGAATCGTCATATGAAGTTATGTAAAAATGGATCAAAGCTCGTCCTGCAATCAAACTTGGTAGATTCTATTCTCTGTCCTCTATTTTCTCTCTCCTCGGTGGATGTGCACAATAAAGCTAGAAAAAAAAGAACTTTTTTTCACCCTAACGACCAAGGCTTCATCATGCATGGGTTTATATAGCCTCATGTGTATTAATCCTATCAAAACAAAAATAGGCAACATAATTGGACCCAAAGTTCATTTTTTCCTTTAGTTGTGGGCTCCACTAATTACTAATAAAACTCAATAAACTCTCCCTTCTTATTTACGGGGAGGACTCCACCAATCTTGCATGCTCTTTGTAAAATCTTGTCTTCTCTCTAAGTCGAGGCTTAGTTATCATATATGAGGTGTTTTTGTCAGTATGGATCTTCTGAAACGAACTTCTTTTTTATTTAATCATGAATAAAGTGATATGGAACATCAATATGCTTGTACTTAGAGTGAACATTAAAATGCTTACTCAGACTCTGATTATCATGGTGGATAATATACTCATACTGCTTCAAACCTAAGTCCTCTAAAAATTATTTCATCCATAGAACTTCCTTGCATGCTTCAATAGTTGTGATGTGTATTCTATCTTTGTTGTTGTCAGTGCAATACACTTGTAACTTGGATTGCCATGAGACTAGTTGCTCCTGTAAATGTCATCAAGTAACCAAAAGTAAACATTATACTATCCACATTATCTTCCATATTAGTTTTAGTGTCCCTCCAATACTGAATTAACATCACCATAGCATAAACATACATTAGAATTGTCTATAAGATATTTGAGAATTCACTTAACTTTCTACTAAGATTTGATCGGAATCAACTAATCGCACCAACTATATATGTTATATTTGGTCTCATGCAAACTATTGCATACATCATACTACCAACTGCAAATGCATGTGGTACATTCTTCATTTTATATTTATTATGTTTATCTATTGGACATTGTAAGTGATGATGAAATTGCTTTTGCACTCTTCATATTGAATCACTCAAAATCTTTTTAAGTCAAACTTTTTCAATCTATTTCTCTTGGAATAACCATAACTTTCTATTCATAATCACGAGAGATTCTCATGCCAACGATGTGCTTTATTACTTCTTGGTCTTTGATGGAAAACCATTGAAACAAGTTTTATTTCAACTTGTCAATCTTTCTTTTTATCACAAAATATCATAAGAATGTTCATCAACTTATAGCAATAGAATAATGAAACCACTATGTGAAAAATATTTCATGAAGGCATAACGTTCTATATTTGTCTTATTGTACTTTTATTGAGACAACTCAAAATTTCTTGTACTAGTAATGATATGTCTGCTTGGGTCCACATAACATTTTTTCAATTTAGTATAGAGGAACCCTGTTGATTACCCCATGTAAATTTCATCTTTTAAGTCATCATGGAAAAAAGTTGTCTTGACATTAATTTGTTCAACTTTCAAGTTCTTAGTGGCTGCTACTTCAAGAACTACACAAATTGATGTCATATTAACCACTAGTGAATTAATATCTCAACAAATTACACTCTTTCCTTCTAATATAATCTCTTGACAACTAATGTGTGCTAATTTAGTCATGTTTTCATAGCATATTTAATCTAAATTTCATCAAATTCATTATCGCATGCATAATTTTGTCAAGTAATCGACTGCATATTAGTTTTCAGAGCCATATCAACATAATGTTCTCATTTTCATGTCCAAGATATTTAGATGAGTGATGAAGGAAGGCTGCATCGAACTGAAGTGAATTAAGCATCAAAATCACTTGAAAATTAGATTTCACAGCCGTGATGGACATTTTCATGATCGTGAGTGCATGCAACGATTTCTGACGGACTGTCATGGCCCATGAAAACCAATTTCATGATCAGGAAATCGACGACGGATGATTAAGGTGTGACCTGTATGATTAATGCCTGTGCTAAGCATATCATGGTCGTGAGCGCGTCCAAACCAAAGAGCAACGTTAATCATCATGGGTCAGGAAGGCATTATCACACCCGTGAGCAAGTGTGATCATTACTGATGATGAAGACGATTACATATGGTCATGACCGTGACAAATAACTCATGAGTCATGAACACCATGGAGAAAAGAAGTTTACATTCGGTCGACAACTAATCTTGCATTATATCTAAATGTGGATTATTTTCTCAATTCTTCAATCAAAATACTCATTTTTTCTTGGGTGTCTTTTTGCCTCTAGGAGGATTTACCATCTTGTAAATGTTCTTATGCAAAAATTGCATCTAATCCTGCATGGCTTTCATCCACTTATTCTTTTCCTCATGTGACAAGACTTGTTGATAACATTTTGGTTTCCAAAAATTAATATCATGTACTTTGTCGAGGAGATCGAGCTGCTTTAATTCTTATCTTTCTATGCTTGATATTTTCAATTGAGATTCTAGCTCTAGTGAATTTTAGCTCAATTGGATGCTCGACATCATCAATAGTTTGACTATATGAAGGTATATCAAATATTCTGAATTAATGTCACAACTACTATCATCTTGATTAGCTTATGGAATACTGTTATCTTCTATTAACGCTTCAACTAAACTCGACTTAGCTAGATAATCTTTGAAAAAATTGGCTCTTTATCTTTCAATAGATCTTCAATTCTAAGAATATTACATCTCTACTTCTGACAACTTTTCTGTCAATAGGATTCCCAAATTTTTTTAATCAAATTCTCCATCTTTATACGTAAGAAAGATACACTATTTCGACTTGATGTGAAGTTTTTTTCCTCATCATTGAGGATATGAACAAAGGTTCAGCAACAAAAGACTAAGATGTTTGTATGAAATATTTTTCCTTTACCAAACATTCAGAAGTACATCACCATCCAAAGGTGTTAATGGTGAATGGTTGATCAGATCAAGCGCAATCATCGATGCTTCACCCCAAAATCCCTTTGATAGCTTAGCATGTAAAAACATACATCGACATGTTTCTTAATTTTTTCGTTCATTCTCTCAGTCACACCATTTTGTTGATAAGTATTGCAATTTGTCTACCCAAACTTGATGCCAAAAATGTTGTAGTGCTTTTCAAATTGAGATCCATATTCACCATTATTCTCTATGCAAACACATTTAAGCTTTCTACTAGTTTCTCTCTACTTTAGTATGAAATTTCTTGAATTAAATTATGCCAATATCTAATCTTTATGCACCATAGGAATAGTCCAAACCCTTCTAAAATGGTCATCAATAAATGTAACAAAACAAAGAGAACCGTCTAAAGTTCTATCCTTCATATAATAGACATTAGTATGCACCAAATCAAGTATGTGTGAATTTCAAGATGAAGAAGTTTTGTTAATTGTAACTCGAGTCTACTTATCAGCTAAATAATGCACACATACATTTAAAAATGTGTCTTTTACACCAAGAAGCATATGTTATGTTTTATTTCCTTTATTGTTTATGCGACCAAGACACTTGTGCCACAACTCTAAAGTAGATGTCTCTTCAATCATATAAACTCTTTCAGTGTAGGGTTGTGCGTCATTCTTATCAAATGTACGAGTTTTTGTCCTATCGATAGAAGTAGTGAGCCTTTGTTAAATTTTTACAAATCACCATTTAAGGTTGCTCTCATATCTTCATCATCCATTTTTCCAATCGAAAATTAGATTCAGATGGGCATCAAATATAGTCTTACATCTTTTAGCACAATCTGACAACCTGTGTTGGTTTTCAATTGGTTACCTCCAATACTATTAAAACTTGTCTTCGATATTTGTTGATACAAATGTACCCACTATATATGTCGAGAAGTTATCTCTATGATGTATAACATGAATCAAAGTGGTAGTATTTAAAATCCATATTGAGTCTTGATTCATAATATTGACAAAATTGATGTGAAATTTGTTAACATGTAAATATATGCAAGAAAGTGCATTAGTCAATCAAGTAATAAAGTGGTAAGAGTAAAGTATTGTCTATCTCATAAAGAATTAACTTAACTAACTAGGATGCAAAGAGTTGTGTTTCCTAAACTATTGAACCACCCTTAACAAGATAATCCAACAAATCATAAATATTAGTACTCCTTAATTATTCTACTAGAATATGACATGAATTGCATAAGGTCAATTGATCACATTGCATGGTTAATAATCAACTACTTTATTTAAACTCAACAATCATGTTTATGAGAATCAAATAAATTATAATCAATAATGAAAATGGTCCAGTAATTACCCAAGAAATTAAGACTATTATTGAAAGACTAGATAGATAGACAAAATTAATGCTTAAGATCATCCCAACAATATGTAGAACAAAGAGTACTTAAACAATTGGTGATGAATTCCTAGACGATCCTTCTTTTAATATAATCACATAGGAATCTTATCAACATATGCTCTCAATTCTTGGCTTGTAGGCACAAATTACAAGCTCCTAGACTCTGAATTATTACTTTGAACATGTTATTTATAGCATATAAAGAGTCTCCAAGGTTTCCATTGAGTTTGAAAAGATTTGGAATTCCAAGTCAAAATAAGAAAAACTATTTTAAATTAGTAGTTACCTTTGTTGTCGAGATTTAAATCTTCAAAACATTTCAAATCTTCTTAATTATAATTCTTCTTGTTCCCCAAAGAGTTTGAGCATCTTAAAAGTCTTTTTCCCATTGAAAATACTTCAAAGGATCTAAGTTTGTGATGTGTGCTAAGGTGTCAATAAAAAATTGCTAGCAAGTGCACTAATCATTATCTAATAGAGAAAGTGAGTAGAATATTGTTCCCACGAGTTTTCTTATCCATCTAATCACACAACTAATAGGAGATGACATTGATTTTGGATAAAACAAATTTTCAAAAATATAAGATTTTGATGATAACAAGCACTGAACCAGTATTAGATGAGATAAGATAGAGAGAAACAATAATTTACCACAAGATTAATCAAAGTTTAATTTAACTCAAACTCCTATGTGGATTAGGATCTACCAAAAAAATTGATTTCCTCTCTAGGATGAATCAACTATCTCAACTCTCGATGGATTCGACCGGTCCTCTCTAGGATGTCATAAATCTATCAAAAATTAGGATGCACTAAAATGTATTCCCTAAGTTATTGATTGTTCCTCTCTAGGATGACAATCTAACATACCACACACGTAAAGTATTCCTCTCCATGATACTACCTAGGCATGGTACACAACACTTCGAATAAAAAATTCAAAAATCAATCTCAAGGAAAACTAAGAACTCCCTCTTCCTTCCAGGACGCTAGCAAAGTAAATACGTCAGCAATCATAGGAAAGCATTAAGAACAACATTCATATGCATAAGAAGATGAAACTAAAGTCAATGAATACAAGGGTTCCACGAGCTTTGCCTTACAATAGAATTGCTCAATGAAAATAAAAGAAAAATTACATAGGGAATTCATTCTTCAAATTATAGAGAAAGAATATTACAAAAGAAAATAAGACAAAACAATGACAACTCAACAATTGTCTCCTGAAAATCTGCGCAGCATAACTCTATCTTCTTCTCCAGCGTTAGGCTCTCCCAGACTTGAAGCTTACACTGTAAATGATGCTTTGGGGTCTTATTTATAAATTTTTAATTGATGTCATGTCATGTGAAGAGTCCTAACATGTCCAAGTTCATTTTTCTAAATTTCCATCATATTTCATCTTAATCTCAAATGCAAATCCTCAAAAGATAAGATTTAATTGATTTAAATTCAACTAAATGACTTTCGGATCAGCATTTCATGACATATAATAAAGTTACCATGACCATGACCGAAATATGAATAAAATATCATCGAGGTTTCACAGCACGTGAAATGGATTTCATAATCATGATCGAAAGATTGTAGCTCATATCAAATTCTTCACTACTCGTGACTTGGTTGTCACAATCATGATCCAATGTACTCTTCTCAACACGATGTTCATGGCCCATGATCAAGATATCATGGTCATGATCAAATGTAATCATCTTCGGCCACCGCCTCATTCGCTCATGGGCCAAAAATTGCCTTCATGGGCTATGATGTAATTTCTGTGTGTTTGCTCAGGTGAGCTCGATACTACGAAAATACCTTCATAGGTTGTGATGTTTAGCACGAGCGTGAAAGCTGCTGGTCATTATTCATATAGCCAAAATCGTCATAATGGCACTGAAAATGGTTTCAAGGGCATATCACCAACACCGTCATCATGACCATGAAAATGATTTCATGGGTTGTCACAACACTTCTCAGTATGCACTCATGGTCGTGATCAACCGAAAATGGTCACCTACTATTGATTTGACTTTCGAATCCACACCAGTTCGTTGTGGTCTTCATCCATTTCTCTCTTAAATGTCCTAGACATGAAAATGAAAAATATTATGTAGACTCTTACTATAAAAATTAAAATGAAATAAATTATTAAACAAAATGATGCATGAGACGATAAAATTTACTAAAATCAAACTAAATATGCTATAAAAATATGACTAAATTATAATGCATCAGTTTGAGTGATAATCAGCAATTTGAACTTACTATTGTGATTTGTGATAGAATTTAGTTGGTTGTGAAATTGTCAGATTTTATATTAAAAATGGCTATAATGACCCGTGACATACCACTTTAACACCGTGTGATGGAATAAACAACTCGTAAATCGGGGTCCTTAAACTTAGTAACACTCTTTTCTCTTCACTTATGACCAGTAACTTCGTATAACGACTCTTAATATATTTAATCTTTAATGCGTCTTCATTCTTGAAGTCATAACTGTTATCTTGGCCCATGAAAGGCAATTTAATGACCCATAAGATCATTCAGAATTGTTGCACTTTCAATGGTTGTTATGGTATTGTAAAATTCAAATTCTTTTTTTGTCACGAGTGATGCGTAAATTCACACACGTAAAAATATACTCGGCAAGTATACCGATCGCTCAAGTAATAAGAGTGAGTAAAAGAGTTGTCGATCCCATAGAGACTAATGAATTAAAATCTGAAATCTTATTTGAAAACTTGAAAAGATAAATTTTAATAATGGATTTTTGAAAAGATAAAACTAACAGATAAGATAGAATTAATAAAAGATAAAAGATAAAATTTAGGTTTTTTAAAGATAAAAAGATAAATAAATTTGTTTGGTTAGGGATAGAATTCTGTTAACCACTATTATCTTTTGGAA
>LTAE01009353.1:0-18741 GCA_001647135.1 Pontederia paniculata
ATATATATATATATATATATATATTAGTTAATCAAACACAAGAAAAGTAACTGAACAATATTTTCTTCATAAAATTTTCCCAGGAGGTTGATCTTAGATTTCAAAAATCGTACCTTAATAAATTTTCTATTATTAATTTTTTTTATAATCTGAGTTAAAATTGGACTTTAATATAATGAAGTCTGTATTGATAATTTTTTTATTCGATCAAGTTAAATATGAATTGTTTTGTTGGACATCGACATTTTTTGAACTCTCTTGGCGTTTAAGTGATATTTTTTAAATATCAACATCTTCCTAGCACTTCTTTGAAAAAAAATAATATATATTATTTCCTCAATTTTTTACCTCCATTATATCTATGTGATCATTGTCCGGTTTTCTAGAGTGCAAATAAAAAAAATTGTGCTATGCACTTACACACGTATATAAATATATGGAGTAGATTCTGCTTTACATGTATGAAATATTATTCGATTTAAAATAAAAGGTTCAGATCAAGACATATGATTCTTTATAAATGAAAATTATAATATGAATCTTTCATTTTAAATCAAATTATGTTTTATATATGTGAAGCAGAATCTAGTTTATATATTTTTTAATTTATAAATATTCATATATCAAAATTTTAATACATGTTTTGGTTATTTGATGTGGTCATCAATGCTTGACTGTCACTGTGTTATTTGTTTTTGTTGGAAGAGTCATATAAATATATTGAAAGAAAATACTGGAATTTCATTACTGAAAGTCAAATTAGAAACGTTTAAACTCATAAATCATATCTCATACATTTGATCGGTTTTGATCGCATTTACTGTCAAATAACGGGCTAAGCCACTGAAAAGAAAAAAAAAAAAAACCAAACCCATTTTGAAGGCCTTTGGAGTTTGAGATGGAGTCTGTACCTTGAATTATATTTAAATCCTAATTAACAATTCCATATTATAAAACATTTCTCATTATTTTCAAACTAGTCATAGAAAAAGAAATATAAGGTTGATAGATAGATTTTTCATACAAAAACAATAATAGATAATGAGGTATTCAGCATTTTGAGTCCAGAGAAGGCCACTTACCTTTCCAAAGGCAACCACACGTCGTTGTTGATCACAGTGACTCATGTGTGCCTTTAGAGAACATACCATGATCAGTAGATATGGTGCTGGGGACTTAGCAGCTTAAATTCAACTTTAATGGCCCAACTGAAAGCAGAATCATCAAGGACAGTGCCCAGCATGTGCCCCACTTCATCTCATGCCCCCATTTTGATCATCAGGAGAGGGGAAAAAACTAGTAGATGGGAAGAACCATGCCAAGTGCCCATCCCCATAAACAGATCCTGGAACAACAATAGCTGATCATTGTGAAAGAAAAAGAAAACAGGCTTCCATTCACATTCTTCCAATTTCATTTGATGGTGATACCCTTATAATTTTCTTCGTTCGACTAATTCAATATTCGGACGAAAATAAAAAAAAAAAATCAAATTAATTATACTAATAATTAAATTTGAAATCACTAATTCTTATTAATTTATCAATCAAACATGATTGTGTCCTCAGAACTTTACTTGTAAATATAAATATGCTAGCTGAAACTGAAGTAATGGAGAAAAAGAAAAGTTGTCCAAAAGGGATAAACAAAATTTAATTCAATGAGTTGGAGCCATGTTGTTCCTGACCAAGGTTGATAATGGAGGCAGACAATCAGATGTCAATCTGTACACATGTGGATCACAACAATAAGCTGTCATTTCTGAGAAGACTCAATACCTTAAAATAGTGCAAAGATCAAAGCATATTATACATATTTATATGATGAGTGATGAAGCATGAAGCCATGAATAATCCATAAATGCCAACAATTTTTTTCTTCTCCCTAATCCACCAAAGATTCTTTATAACAAATGCCATTTGCTTATGAAAACTACCTCATCTTGGGAAAACCAAAGGACAGAGTGACAATTACTGCACCCTATGTAGTAAACAAACTGTTCACTTCTTTCCTTCCTCCAGTTGCAAGTGTAACACTTGGAGCAAAGATACCCAGTTCCAAAAGGATATGGAAGAGGCAGCCATCGACCATAATTTGTATTGTACCAGTGCAACATGTCCAATCTCCAGAAGGTAACAAGTTTGTTTCGTTCCTTCCCCTGCCTGCTGTTAGTTCTCACTGCTTCCCAACTGGAAAAAAAAAAGAAGAAAAGTTGCAAGCTTTCCCATGAAAAGTAGCTGTTCTGACCACCCTGTTGTTACCCCCAATGTGCCACCATTTTTGACTTGTAACAGGTAGGCAATGTGAAAACCAAAGCCTTCTAATCTTTTATAGTTTACAATGACACATCCGTTAAAATATACTCCTTGTTTGTTTCCCATGGGTGCAATATAATATAGTTTATGATGAAGGCTCTGAGTGGTATTTGTGGAGGAGGAAGAGAGGAGAGAGGTGGATCCTTCCGCAGGGGCCTTGGGGAGAGCAGGAGGAATTTAAGAGAAAAGTGTAACCTTTCTGGATCTCCATCAACCCAAATCTCTTGTTTCCTCGCCCTTTGGGAAGGCGGGGGGTGGCTTTCAGGTCACTGTCAAGCACTTCTCTTTCTGTTGCTGATTCACTCCATTTCCATGCATGCTTGTGTCTTTTCATTGTTCAAGTAGCAAGGTGTTATTTTTGTTCAGAAACAGCAGACAGAGGTTCAACTTTCTTTGCATTTTCCTGATGGTTTTATCAGTTCTTGGAATGTTTCTTCTGTTTCCCCAATCTATGCAGAAACCTTTTCAGATCTGAAGCATAGCAGTACGTCGAGGTCTTGTCTTCCCATAGTTTAGAATCCATATTTTGCTTTAGTTTAGAATCCATATTTTGCTTCTAAACTGAGACATTAAAAGATTTTTTTTTTCTGTTTCTTAAAAATATGGTTTTGCTTCGGGAATGGAGTTTGATTCACCTTTGTTCGTAAATAAGCTCAGATCCAGAACTAGTGAGTTCTTGTTCTTAACGTAGAATTCCTTTTGATCCAAATTTTAGGGCTCTTTCAGTGATGGATAAATGAAATAGTCGTCTCTTTTTGCAAATTTATATCATTTTTTGCCGTATTAGATTCCTTTTTCTTGTCATACATGCAGTTCTGTAAAAAAATGAGGGCTGTTTTGTTTTTTGCATTAGTTGTTGTTATTTTCATTGGATTTACAAATATGATCTGCATATGTGATATTAAATTTCTGAAATCTTTTCACAATAATTAATTGATAAGTCACCCTGTTCAGGGCTATGTTGGAAAAGATGTTATCTTTCTTCTATATCTCTTCATTTCTGCCTTTAATCAGTTTTCCGTTCTCACCAGTGCTAAACCCCAATCAAAGTGTTTTGTTGCATTACCAAATTGCAATGACAATGATATCATGCAATTTGTTATTCATGTTTATGCATTTTATAGAAAATTGCAATGGGTGTGTTTTCTGATCATGCTAAATCTCTTATAACTACTAGGGGATCATGATTTCTCTGTAAAATGTCTCCTTTAGTTTCTGCCATCTTATTGATGCGCTGATGATAAATTTAGTGCAGTGTCATTAAATTGCAATTTATGGAAAACATAAAGGAGTAGATATAGGAGTCATATATTGTAACTTGGTTGGTGTTCTTATTGAAATTGAACATTCTGTTAAGCAAACTCTTCAACCTTTATGCAGAGAACCACCACAGGTGTAGAGTGATTAAAGTTTCTAACATTGAGAAGGGTAACCACTATGTAAAAATGGATATATGGAGCTTCAAAAGGAAAGCTCCAGTGCTGGGGCATTGCCAGTCACCACTTTGAGGAATCTTTCATCATCTTCATCGGCATTCGTCTCTGCTTGTCAAACTCCTTTCTTCTCACCACGCTCACCATCAACAGAACTACCTGAACAAGTAAAGTCTGGTTTTGGAGTACTGTCTAATACTGCTGTTAGAAATTTGAATGCTCATTATTTGGCTGGGCAGTCTGATTTTTTAACTAATGCCAAGTTTGTTGCATCTAATCAATCACCTGCCCCAAGTTTCTATGCTTCCAGTAACTTGGGAACTCCGGGAACAGTCAATGACAACCATGGACTGGTTTCCTCATTTAATTGCATCGGGAACGTTAGTTCATCTAACAATAGCCAAGGTGCAAGAAATGGTTCTCTGGATCACAGGGATAAGCAAAAGAAATTGGCAAGAAACCAGGGAAAATATTCCTCTAGTAGGCCTTCAGCGTCAGTATCTTCAACCAGTAGACTCAGGAGCTGTGATGTATATATAGGCTTCCATGGAAGGAAACCTTCTTTGCTCAAATTTGCTAATTGGCTTCGTGCGGAATTCGAAATCCAGGGTATTAGCACTTTTCTATCTGATAGAACTCGGTGCAGAAACTCTCGAAGCCATGATTTAGTTGCGAAAATGATGAATGCTTGCAGCTATGGAATTATCATACTCACGAAGAAGTCATTTGGGAACCCTGACAGCATAGAAGAGATCAGGCATTTCCTGAGCAAGAAAAATCTGGTGCCAATCTTTTTTTATTTGTATGCTGGTGATTGCCTTTCTAGAGATATAATTGAAAGGAGGGGTGAACTCTGGGAGAAACATGGTGGGAAGCTGTGGATGGTCTATGATGGCTTAGAGAAGGAATGGAGAGATGCAATTGATGGACTTTCAAGGTTGTCAGACTGGAAACTGGAGGCACATGATTGTAATTGGAGGGACTGCATAATGCAGGCAGTCATTCTTCTGGGCACGAGATTGGGAAGAAGAAGTGTCGTTGATAGAGTAAACAGGTGGAGAGAACAGGTAGAAAAGGAGGAGTTCCCTTTTCATAGAAATGAAGATTTTGTTGGGCGAAAAAAGGAACTTTCAGAATTGGAGCTTACCTTGTTTGGTGATGTATCTGGAGATGGTGAAAGACAATATTTTGAACTGAAAACCAGGCGTCGTCGGAAAAGCTTGGTAATCAAGAGATCAGAGAGTTATCCACAAGGAGAAAACTCAAAGGATCAACAATCAGAAAGCAGAAGTAAATGTAAAGAGCCAGTTATTTGGAAAGAGAATGAGAATGAGATTGAGATGCAAACACTAGGAAGTCCTCTAAAAGAGTGCCGTCCTTTGAGAGCAAAGAATGAAGTGAGACAAAGGAGGAAAAGATCTACTAAGATACTGTATGGAAAAGGTATTGCTTGCATATCCGGGGACTCAGGGATTGGTAAGACAGAGCTTGTCCTAGAATATGCTTATAGATTTTGCCAAAGGTACAAGATGGTTCTGTGGGTTGGAGGAGAAAGCAGATATATTCGCCAGAATTATTTGGCTCTCCGCACATTTCTGGAAGTTGATACAAGCACTGAGAATCATTCTCTTGAAAAAGGAAAAATGAGATGCTTTGAGGAGCAGGAAGAAGAAGCAATTTCTAGAGTGCGAAAAGAGCTAATGCGAGATATTCCATACTTGGTTGTGATAGACAACCTGGAGAATGAAAATGATTGGTGGGATCAAAAGGTTCTAATGGATCTTCTGCCACATTTTGGTGGTGCTACACACTTAATAATAACCACCCGACTTCCTCGAGTGATGAACTTGGAGTCCATGAAGCTTTCTTATTTATCCGAAGGTGAAGCACTGTCTTTGATGAGAGGTGTAAAGGATTATCCTTTAGTGCAAATTGATGCTCTCAGAGCAATTGAAGAAAAATTAGGAAGAACTACTCTTGGCCTTGCCATTGTAGGAGCTATTCTTTCTGAGCTTCCTATTACTCCAAGCAGACTCCTTGAGACTTTGAACAGAATGCCTGTTAGAGACTTGTTTGGAACTGACCAAGAAGTTCTTATATTAAAACAAAACAGTGCCATCGTTCAACTTTTAGATGTCTGTCTTTCGATATTTGATCACGCCGATGGCCCAAAGAGCTTGACAACTAGAATGGTCCAGGTAAGTGGTTGGTTTGGTCCCTGCCCAGTTCCATTAACGCTCTTGGCGTTGGCTGCACATAAGCTTTCACAAAAGCCTCATGGTTCTCCTTTCTGGAAGAAGTGGTGGCATGCGTTAACCCGGAGTTTCAGGGCATCTTATATCAAGAGATCTGAAGTTGATGCATCGGCCATGTTACTTAGGTTCAAGATTGGGAAAAGCAGCACAAAATCTGATAGTGTCCATTTTCATGAGATTGTTAAGTTATATGCTCGCCAAAGAGGAGGCATTCGAGCTGCTCAATCTGTGGTCCAAGCTGTTTACCTCAGAGGTTCAATATCCCAGTGCCCATGCCATCTTTGGGCATCTTGTTTCTTAGTCTTAGGATTTCGCACTGATCCTGTTATTCTTGAGCTAAGGCCATCTGAATTGCTCTTCAATATAAAACGTATCATTCTACCTCTTGCAGTATACACATTCATTACCCATTCTCGGTGCAACGCAGCAATGGAGCTCTTGCGCCTTTCAACTGAAGCATTGGAGGTCACAGCTGATTCCCTTGTTTCAAGATCTGAGAAATGGTGTCATGGCCCATTCTGTTGCAATAAACCAGTTCCATCTAGCCCTCAGCGAACATTTCTTTGGCAGGAATTGGCACTCTTGAGGGCGACAGTTTTGGAAACAAGAGCAAAGCTAATGGTTAGAGGAGGACAATATGATGTAGGAGATGACCTTATCCGGAAGGCTATATTTATCAGGAGTTCAATATGCGGTGAGCATCATCCAGATACAGTATCTGCTAGAGAGACTCTAAGTAAACTTACTAGGCTTCTTACAAACGTCCACAATAATTAGTTCAGTTAGTCTGTCATAGTTCAGAGATACATAAGTTATCATATCTTGTAGTTTCAAATTAAAATCAAAGAAAGTGTTGACTTAGTTAAGTGTATATACATTTTTTCACTTTCCAGGGTCTTCTCTGATTTCTAACCCATTTTGCATATTTTACCTTGTAAAGACCGGTCAATATTTTAAATTTATTTAGCCTGGCAAATGTTGATGCCATTTTACTACCTTTTGAGCTCTTCTTTTTCCGTCATAGTAGAAAGATGTATTATTTGAACATTTTATGTGAATTCTTCGAGTTGATTCTAAAGTCAGATGAATCCTCACAACAATATCTCTGCGATGCATGTATCTGAATTACAGGCGTACTTATAATTTGTCCGTAATGGTAAGAATTTATTGTCAGAATATTACAACATGTAACTATGTCGTGCATAACATTAATCCAGTCAGAGAGTTCTCTGTGAAAAGGTCCAGCAGCTGGAATGGAAGATATAAAAAAATATCAGTTTCTTTTTCTTGTTCAGTTTCAGTATGATTTAAGTCATTATCCTCTGAAAGGCCAAAAGTGACTGAGCAAGAACTTGCACATTTTTGTAGATTCAACTACAGGAAAACTCTCTTTGTTCGTGTTTACTTTTTCATGTTTTTCTTGACGAAGATATTGCTAATAATATGCATGTTTCTGTATAATGATATTTTTTCAACAATATCTATGATAAATAAATACCTAGGGCGTTTATGCATTAAATATATGTCGATATATTAATGTGTATCGATATGTAATTCTTTTCACAATGGTAAATGATTAGGCATATTCGAGCAATTAAGGATGAGTCAAAATGAAATGCAATTAAGAATGTGTATCGACCATGAGTAGATGAAAATTGCACACACATTTCTACATTCGTGGCACCGAGCACCATTTCATGGGGGATGTGCAATCCCAAGCGTTCAAAAGGCCAAGCAGCCTGAGTGTCTATATGGATTTGGACAAGAAATGAAAGTCACCTATTTACAGTGATGATGAAACCCTAGAAACTTTAAAGTAGCTGAAATGATCATGTATACAGAGCAGGCATTAGTTATTTCGGATCAGAGGTGCCTGCACTTTGGTCATCACTGGAGTTCTTTTCATCTTCGGTCAGCTCTTCATCACTCTCTTTTGGGGGGGCTATATCTGCAGGTTTTGCATATCGTAGGCAATACTCTGTTTATTAAGAAATAAGAAATAAAGCAAGAAGCGTGTCAATAAACATAATTGTGATTTTAATAAGATTGATGCACATGGAATCATATCAACAACATGAAGATATTGCCGGGTGAAATTATCTTCATTAGGAAATGTAATATAAAGGCCTTTAGCATCCTTCAAAAGAAGGGAAAACACAGCTTGATAACATCTTCAATTGGTCTATGATGTTCCGAATTCAAACCCGCACACAGCCTGAGAATTTCAGTTTGTAACTAATCGGACTTTAGGAATGTTGGCCGAGACATTAAAAACTAATGGTTTTACCTTCAGCATTGCTCCAGCTTGGAGACATCAGAATGCTTAAAATGTATTCAAGAATACATTGTTCTAAAAGAAACATACAAAATACCAAATGATAATCATTTGGTATTCAAGAATACCTTGTTCTAAAAGAAACATACAAAATACCAAATGATAATCAAGTTTGCTAGGCGTACACAAAGCTCAATTATATATCCTCTAAATATATCACATGGGCAGGTAAATGAAGAGATAATGGATAGTCCCAACTGTTCGTTACACTTCCCGTGGTATGAATTCAACTCTGAAAACAGAGAATTGATATCAATATGAAAATGAATCATATTGGTTAGGAGCTTCAAATCCCACTCAAGTTAGGCTAGTATTAACATCACGGCCTAATTATAATTCCAAAGACCAGTATGTAGGACTAACATTTTGATGTTATTGTAAATTTTCTAGGCTGAAGTCTCTATTTTTCTTAATGGGCTATTAAGATGGCAGGACTAGCGACATAAAAGATATCTACATGCATGTTGAGCCAGTTAGACATATCAATATGCTATTTCATTTGTTACAGTAGCAGCTAAAAGATGCATAAAGTAGGAAGCAATAAAAAGGGGATTGGATCAAGCCTTCTACATGATGAAAATATGAAGCCCTTTCTTTTAGATTAAACCTTCTATTCAATTAAATTTTGGTTGTCCTAAAATCTCCTACGGAGATTGGGTCTATTGAGATGTAAGAAAAGAAGCTCCCTCTAAGATAAAAATTTTTACTTGGAAACTAATGCATGCGCGATTGCCAACCAAAGAACATTTCCGTTTGTTTGAACCCTCTATAAACCCGGCTTTACATTCTGTGGCTTAGCTGATGAATCCGTCAAGCACCTTTTCTTCAATTGCACTACCACTTGCCAATTATGGGCCCTGGTCCAAGATCGGTTACACTACACTTTTCATTTTCAGCACTCTTGGAAGGATGATGACTGGATCAGGGAGGAAGCTGATTTAGATGCCCCTTCCAGAAGTGCACTGCTCTCATTAATTCTTTTCTATTTCTGGGGAGTCTGGACTGCCCGGAACAACATGCACTTTAGATCTCGCCCAACCAACATACCTTCTGTGATGGAACAAGCATTGGCGAACTCGAATGAGTACATTCATATCCATCAACCTAAGGGACCCCCCACTACAAGCCCTATAAGGGCCCTGTGGGAGCCCCCTCCTCCTAACTGTATTATGCTCAATACAGATGGATCATTTACATGATCCGGGGAGGAAGGGGGTGCAGGCTTTATTGCTCGCACTAACGCTGGTATTTTTCTATTTGCAGGAGCTCTTCACAAATGTTTTTCCTCAGCTCTCGAAGCTGAGGCATGGGCTGTATTATCCGGGATCAAGTTATGCAATCAACGGAGAATCACACGAATCTGGATTCAATGCGACTCAATAAACCTAGTGCGAGCCTTTCGACAAGAAACTCCAACTCCCCGGTGTATCAGAAATATCCTACTGGACTGCTGGGAAAATTTGAACCATTTTGAGGCATATCGTATTATTCATGTCTATCGCAACTCAAATGCTACAGCAGACTACTTAGCTTTTATGGTAGAACATCGGCTACAGATGTTTTTTGGGACGGTGTTCCTCTTATGAAACTCCGTAATATTTTGTATCAGGACAATCTAACTTAATTAATATCATTACTTTAAAAAAAAAAGATGTAAGAAAAGAAGTCTGTATGTTTGTGTGAGATGAGTGAAAGTGTAAGAGAGAGAGAAACTACCAAGGATTTGGTTATACTTTATCAAAAGGTTTTCTGAATAACATATGTCTTGACTGGAAAACAAGAAGTCACCAAGGATTCGGTTTCATCATTCTCTTTCTCAATTTTTTTCAATATGAGCTGATATTTTGCGAAGAAAGATGCATCAGTATTCCAAAAGAATTGAGTGCAAGTTTGACAGACATGTTTAGCATATGACTGATTTTTTTTCTTTGTCCATGCTTTTGCCCACAGTTTTGTCATTGCTATTTTAGCACGATCAATGGTGGGAAGAAATTGGGCCTCTTTTACAAATTGCTTCATTCAGAAATAACTCTAAGAAGGTAACGTTAGAAAAGGCTTGCACCCATGGAAGTTCCTTCCACCGAACATCTATTTACAGAGCCAAGATACATTTATAGTATAATTCAAAATTATGATATGAAGCTCTTAGCACTAAAGGTTTTGGGCTAAGCTCTTAGCACT
Organism: Pontederia paniculata; assembly: GCA_001647135.1. Taxonomy (NCBI): domain Eukaryota; kingdom Viridiplantae; phylum Streptophyta; class Magnoliopsida; order Commelinales; family Pontederiaceae; genus Pontederia; species Pontederia paniculata. The sequence goes on from LTAE01009353.1 coordinate 10,520, forward strand.
AAGGTAAAGCTATAGATAACGCAAACCATGTTTCTACACTGAAATATCATCCAAAATTGCAAAGAACATGTATAATTATAAAACTTATTTAAATTGTCACCTTTCACTTTTGCGTTATAAGAAGATGGATCACTCAACATTAAGGCTCCTGCTTCCTTATTCAACGGATCCGAAGGATTTGGATACAAAAGAAGTTGAGGAAGGAAAGCTTCAAATACATTAACAAGATCTGTCAAAAAAGAAAAAAAAGAGAGGACAATCAAACTCCTAATGATTACGGTGTACAGGTAGAGTCTACAATGGTTTTAATGAACCGAAGTTGACAAGGGACGAAATCTTGTACCAAACATGGGACTCCAATCTTGCCTGATGACATCCAAACAAATAGCACCACTCCTATAAATGTCAAGAAACCAAGCTCTTAGCATTCTCTAGTCTGTTAAATTTACTGCATTTTGCAACTAAGAACCGCATAAACTGGACAGGCATAGATCATATAATGCTGAAAGAAAAAGGAGGTCAAATTCTCACCCTTCATCTATATTGGGATGATATATTTTGTTTTCAAAAGTAATCAATGGATATTTGTAAGGATAATCATCCAGCAATTCCACCCTAATTTTCCAAACTCCACCTTCATAAAGGCCTGCAATGCCCAGAATTCAGTAGAAGTAATCACCCTAATGTTCTTGCAATTGGGGGTAAAGTAACTATGATCGACAGGATTAAAAGCGCAAAAAACAGCAGCAACACACACCAAAAAAGGCACCAACGTCTGAATCTTGTCGGAGTCGACACGAAAAAAATGGAGTTAACATTTAGAATGTCACGGTGATGTGAAATACTGAATCAAGAACACCGCCATATCCAAACTCAAGAACGAAGCAAACTTTCAGACAAGACTAAATCAGAAATCGAACAAAGAAGTAGTACATCGCACGATCCAGCTGATAAAGAAATGCTCGGGAGAAGAAAAAAATTCCGGAGAGTTTGCAAAATGTATCAGGGTGAAGATGACATTACTCTCATTCGGTCCGTGGAATTGCACAAAGAATTCTGACATGTCGTCGTAGGGCATGTCCACTTTGAAATCTTTCATCATCCTGCACAACAAACAACAACATCATCATACAACAACAACAACAACAAAAAAGAAGAAGTATTGTGTTCAATACAATTTGGTCACGTCCGTCTCCTTGCGTTTGTCTGCAGTCGTCATCTTTGAGTCGTGGCGGTGAAGAATGGCTTCTCTGAAGGAAACGCAGATGAAATATTTGGGTGTCTCTCCGCCCTTTATATATAAGTTGTTCGCCCGAGAGATGGGAAAGCGGGAAAGCACGAGAGGGAACAGAAGTTGGCTTTTCTTTTTTTTTTTTTCTTTTGTAGTTTGGAGCTAAAACTATTTTTACTCTTTAAATTTTAAGCCCTTGTTTGATTGGAGAAGAAGACCAAGATTAAGATCTTGTTTTTCACTTTTTTAACTAAATAACCTTTTTTTGATTTATGAGCCTCACTACAAAGATGACAGCAATCAAAGAAAAAAGTGAGAACAAGTTGTTCTTACTCTAGGCAAGAGTAAGTCTATTCTCAATGGATTAAGGCTTTTGGAGTAAGTGCTGAATTAAAAAAAATCTATTATGTCAACAGTACAGAAGTAGCCAAACGAAGCCTAAATTATTATAAAATTAATATTTAAAAACTTTAATTTATGGTGAAAAGACAATTTTACCCTTTAATTTTGAATCCAGTCTTCCTGGGGGCACAAGATGGCGCCACCATTCTTGTATGTGTGAAGAGTGAGGAGGAGGATAGCACAAGGAGGGTGAGGGCGTGCCGAAGGAGCTACTCGTCGACGGAGCTCTAGAAGACAAGGGAAGAAGTCATGTCGTGGAGCTCGTCGGCGAGAAAACCTCACGACCGATCGTCATCTCCGATGTCGCGGACAATGTTATGTATTTCATTTCATATTATTCTTTTCTTTTAATCCTACTATTTTTTTATATTTTATATTGTTTATTATTATTTGGCTCAGTGCTCTTTCACATATTTAGAAGTCCCAATCTCTTATAAGCAGTTGACCATCAAAGAACAATTTTTTTTAATTGAAAAACCTGAAGTAGATTCTCTGATTAGAAGATGAAATGCCTTAATAAGTCATTTTACCCCAAGATAGCATTTTAGCTAAATCAATAATAAATTCTCTTTCAAATTATTTTTTAAACTCAAATCATCTATCTAGAGGAGTCATAGGAAGTTTGAAAAAATAATTTAGAAGTTTCATTTTGTCTGGAGAAAAAGATAAAAGAGGTGTTCACATGATTAATTGGGAAACAATTCAAATGCCAAATCACAAAGGAGGGCTAGACATAAAAACACTTATATAATTAGATCATCTCCTAGCCAACAAAGTGTTGGACACTTTGAATTAAAAATACAGTATTTGGGGTCAATTAACATGAAACAAATATAAAAATATTCATCCTTGGAGGATAACATGACCATACACAATCCTGCCGTAGGATGAAAAATGGTTACACAAACATTAGAGGACATTAAGCTTGAAATTAGAAAACATATTGAAAATGGGGTAGCAACTATGTTATGTTAGATCCATGATATTTTTATATACCTATCTGTTGGATGCCTACATTCAAAAATGTTGATGCTCCATTACATTCTTTAACTATGGCTAACTTATTGAATGAAAGAAAAAAATTGGACTTCTCATTTGCTTGACATGTATTTTGGTAAGATATTAAGCAACAAAATATCATCAAAATCAATGATAATCAATGGATTTGAATGAAAGATACTCATGATTGTGCATATGCCAAGTCTGTTCAAATTCTTATGTTGGCCCTCTCACATACTTGGTGGTAATGGCTGAAGAGGTTGGAACACACTTTGGGATATCTCAATTCCACCTAAATTGCAAAATTTTATGTGAAAACTTTTCCATCAATATGGCCTACCAAAGTCTGGATCTATAAATTTGATCCCTCCTTAAATCCTCAGTGCACCTTATGTGAATTTGATATTATCACTTGTTTTATTCATGTTCTATTAGTCTTTAACTTTAGAATTTTTTCAGACCATTTAGTCTTATAATGTCCATCATTTTCATTTATGTCAGAAGTGGATATCAAAGGATGATGAGCTCATTGTCCATCAAAGAAACTCTTATTATCTGAAATCGTCTTTTTATTTTTGGGGATTATGAATGCTATGGAATGACTTTCATTTTCATTCCAAACAGTTCATCATATCCGCTTTGTGGGATAAAGCAAGGTTTCATCTTGGTATCCTAGGTCTTTACATCTCTGATGAATCAAGAAGTGTCTCTAGGAAAAATTATACCCTTCAAGATAAATACTTTCCAGCTTAGCCACTTACTTTTTGCTGATGACCTCTTAGTCACTATTGCAGCTACAAAGTCCAACTGTAATAGACTCATGGAGGTCTTCAAAATATATGGTATTCTGACAAACCAGAAAATCAATTACCAAAAATCTGAAGTTTATTTTCCCCCAAAATTTAACTGCAGTAGGAGGGCACACATAATGGATATACTTCAGATGAAGAAGGATAGTTATCCTTTCTTATACCTAGGGGTCCCCATATCTTATAAGCTCTTATCGATCAAGGATCAATCTTACCTAGCAGACAAGGTCTCCTCTAAATTGGCAGGTTGGAAAATGAAACTCCTTAACCAAGCTGGTAGAGCTACACTAATCAAATATGTCCTGAATACATCCCCCAACTATTCTATGAGTTCAGTATACCTTTCCACAGGAACCATTGACAAGTTAGAAAAATGCTCTAGAAGCTTCTTCTGGTCATCAGATGGCAAGAGAAGAACTCATTTGATAAAATGGGACATCCTACAGGATTCTAAATATGAGGGAGGCTTGGGCATCAGGAACACCTATAAGGTTAGATCCTCCTTATTAGCAACCATGGTACTTAATATCCTAAACAATAAGCAGGATATCTGGGGATCCTTAGTCTAATGTAAGTATGGCATTCCTCATCCATGGCACACTCATCCCAAACCTAGAGCTGAGGCTTGGAGCTGGAGGTTAATAACACAAGTTATGAATGAGATTAAATTTTTTCTCATTTTTTTTCAATATGAGCTGATATTTTGCAAAAAAAGAAGATGCAAAAATTAGTTATTTCAGATCAGAGGTGCTTGCCCTTTGGTCATCACCGGAGTCCTTTTCATCTTCGGTCAGTTCGTCTTCATCACTGTCTTTTGGGGGGGCTATCTCTGCAGGTTTTGCATATCGCTGGCAGTACTCTGTTGATTAAGAAATAAGAAATAAAGCAAGAAGTGAGTCAATAAGCATAATTGAGATTTTAATTAGATTGATGCACATGGAATCATATCAACAACATGAAGACATTGCAGGCCGAAACTATCTTCATTAGGAAATATAATACTAAGGCCTTTAGCATCCTTTAAAAGAAGGGAAAACACAGCTTGATAAAATCTTCAATTGGCCTATGATGTTCCGAATTCAAACCCGCACCTAGCCTGAGAATTTCAGTTTGTAACTAATCAGACTTTAAGTTACACCTAAACAGGTGTGGCGATCAGGACTAACTTGTATTCCAGACTGCTTAAAATGTATTCCAGACTAACTTGTACTAAAATAAACATACAATACCAAATGCTAATCATGTTTGCCAGGCATACACAAAGCTCAAGTAAATATCCTCTAAATATATCACATGGGCAGACAAATGAAGAGATAATCCCAACTGTTCAAGTAATCCCAACTGTTCGTTACACTTTTTGTGGTATGAATTCAACTCTGGAAACAGAGAATTGATATCAATATGAATATATGAAAATATATGCTTAAAATGGGGATTGGATCAAGCCTTCAACATGATGAAAATATGAAGCCCTTTTCTTAGCTGAAACCTTCTATTCAATTAAATTTCGGTTGTCCTAGAATCTCCTGCGGAGATTGGGTCTATTGAGATGTTTGTTGAGAGTGAGTAAAAGTGTAAGAGAGAGAGAGAGAAACTAATTTGGTTATACTTTATCATCATTTTGTCTTTGATATTTTAGCACGATCAATGGTGAAAAGAAATTGGGCCCGGTTTAGAAATTGCAAACCTGACCATGACCCTAAGAAGGTAACGTTAGAAAGGCTTGCACTCATGGAAGTTTCTTCCATTGAACATCTATTTACAGAACCAAGATATATTTATAGTATAATTCAAAATTATGATATAAAACTCTTATCACCAAGGGTTTTGGACAAAATACTAGATAAAAAGCTATAGATAAGACAAACCAGGTTTCTACACTGAAAGATCATTCAAATTTGCAAAGAACATGCATAATAGAAAGGAGAAAGTTATTTAACTTTCACCTTTTACTTTTGCGTCATAAGAAGATGGATCACTGAAAGATATAGAGGCACTAAGATAAAGGACTAAGCTCTTATCACCAAGGGTTTTGGACTACACTGAAAGATCATCCAAATTTGCAAAGAACATGTATAATTATAAAACTTATTCAACTTGTCACCTTTCACTTTTGCGTTATAAGAAGATGGATCACTCAACATTAAGGCTCCTGCTTCCTTATTCAACGGGTCCGAAGGATTTGGATACAAAAGAAGTTGAGGAAGGAAGGCCTCAAATACATTAACAAGATCTGTCAAAAAAGGAAAAAGAGAGGACAATCAAACTCCTAATGATTATGGTGTGCATGTAGAATCTAACATGCACCGAAGTTGACAATGGACGAGATCTTTGTACCAAACATGGGACTCCAAGCCTGCCTGATGACATCCAAACAAATAACACCACCCCTATAAATGTTAAAAAAGCAGAATGTTAGCAGAATGAACAGCATTCTATGATCTTAAATTTACTGCATTTTGCAACTAAGAACCACATAAACTGGACAGGCATAGATCATATAATGTTGAAAGAAAAAGGAGGTTCTCATATCGAATTCTCACCCTTCATCTATATTGGGATGATATATCTTGTTTTCAAAAGTAATCAATGGATATTTGAAAGGATAATCATCCGGCAATTCCACCCTAATCTTCCAAACTCCACCTTCATAAAGGCCTGCAATGTCCAGAATTGCGTAAGAGTAATCCTCGCGAGGCGAATAAAAAATGGGGGCAAAGCCCAAAGAAGTTCAAAAAAAAAATCAAATTGATGTTCTTGCAATTGTTTCAAGAGCAATTACGTCTGAATCTTGTTGGAGTCAAAAAAATAATAATAAAAGAAAAGAAAACAGCAGCAACACACCAAAAAAGGCATCAACGTCTGAATCTTGTCGGAGTCGACACAAAAAAATGGAGTAACATTTAGCATGTCATGTTGATGTGAAATACTGAATCAAGAACACCGCCATATTCAAACTCAGGAACGAAGCAAAACTTTCTGTCAAGAACTAAATCAGAAATCGAACAAAGAAGTGCATCACACGATCCAGCAGGTAAAGAATTATTCGGGAAGAAGAAAAATTTCCGGAGAGTTTGCAAAATGTATCAGGGTGAAGATGACATTACTCCCATCCGGTCCGTGGAATTCCACACAGAATTCTGACATCTCATCGTCAGGCATCTCCACTTTGAAATCTTTCATCATCCTGCACAACAAACAACAACATCATCATACAACAACAACAAAAAAAAAAGAAGAAGAAGAAGCATTGTGTTCAATACAGTTTCATCACGTCCGTTTCCTTTCGTTTGGTTGTAGTCGTCATCTTTGAGTCTTCTTTTGATGGCTTCTCTGAAAGAAACGCAGATGAATTTATTTGGGTGTCTCTCGGCCCTTTATATACAAGTTTTTCGCCGGAGAGATGGGAAAGCGGGAAAGCACGAGAGAGAAGAGAACTTGCTTTTTTTTTTCTTTTGGTAGTTTGGAGCTAAAGACATTTTTACTCTTCAAATTCTAAATTATTATAAAATTAATATTTAAAAATTTTAATTTATGACGAAAAGACAATTTTACCCTTTAATTTGAACCCAGTCTTCCCAGCGGGCACAGGATGGCGCCACCATTCTTGTATGTGCCAAGAGGGAGGAGGAGGATAGCACAAGAGGGTGAGGGCGTGCCGACGGGGGCTACTCGTCGACGGAGCTCTAGAAGACAAGGGAAGAAGTCATGTCCTGGAGCTTGTCGAGAAAACCTCCCGGTTGACGATGTTGGTCGATACGATGACAATGTTATCTATATTATATGTATTCATTTCATACTATTATTTTCTTACATTTCTGAAAGTTGATACAAGCACTGAGAATTATTCTCTTGAAAATGGAAAAGTAAGATGATTTGGGGAGCAGGAAGAAGAAGCAATTTTTAGAGTGTGGTAGGAGCTCATGCTAGATATTCCATACATAGTTGTGATAGACAACCATGAGAAATGAAAACGATTAGTTACTGTAAATTTGAAATGTATTCCCCTTCAAAGCTCAATACTCAAAGAAAAAATAGAATAAAAGAAACATTGAACATGGCCATAGGAGCTTGCCCTTTAACATATTTATATGTCCCAATCTCTTACAAAAACTTGACCATCAAAGAACGATATTTTTAACTGAAAAACCTCAAGTAGACCCTCTGGCTGAAAGATGAAATGCCTTAATTAGTCATTTTACCCTGTTGGAGATAGCAAATGGAGACTGATCATTCAATTCTTAAAATTTTTTTTAGGGGTATATATGTAATCTCATTATTTTGTGGGCGGTTGCCCTAGCTCCATCATATATATGTTATTTTTGGAGCGGTTATGTATTCTCATGGTTTTGAACGTTAATATAGTGAAAACTCTCTGCCACAACCGTGGACGTAGAAGATCCATCTCCTACGTAAAATCTGTGCTTCTTGTGATCTTTCTACTCTTGTTCTTCGGATTTCCCAATAACTGGTATCAGAGCCACGGTGTTAGTGGACGGTGAGAGCGATGACGACATATGATGGAAATGTCAAGATTGAGAAGTTCGATGGTAAATATTTCGGCTTCTGGAAGATGCAGATCGAAGACTATCTGTATTAGAAAAAAACTACATCAACCACTCTCAGAAAATAAGCCAAATTTCATGAGCGACGCAGATTGGGCACTGTTGGATCGGCTGATGCGTGCTATATTAGTTATATTGTTCATATCATATTTGGTCCAAATTTCACTCATTTCTATATCGCACGCATCATTTTATATACTTTTTTATATTTATTTA
>LTAE01009354.1:5134-18741 GCA_001647135.1 Pontederia paniculata
GTTATGAGATTATATTATAGGAGAGAGAAATTAAAATATTATATGAAATCAAGTGAGATATAGATGAGAGAGAAAGTAGGATATTATATTTGAGAAAACTGAGAAAATTAAAGGAGAGAAAAGTTGTGAAATTATATTATAGAAGAGAGAAAGTAAAATATTATAGGAGAGAGAAAGTGAGATATTACATGAGTAACAAAAATGAGAAAAATAGAGGACAGAGAAAGTGAAATATTATGTGAGAGAGAAAGTGGGACATTATAAAAGAAAAAAAAATGAGAAAATTGGAGGAGAGAGAAACTTACGAGATTATATTGTATGAAAGATAATTGAATATTACATGAGAGAGAAAATGAGATGCATGGATGAGAGAAAAAGTGAAATATTATAGGAGAGAGAAAGTGAGACATTACAAAAGAAAAAAATTTAGAAAAATGGAGAGAGAAATTTATGAGATGATATTATAGGAGATAGAAAGTGAGATATTACATGAGAGAGAAAATAAAAAATGGAGGAGAGAGAAAGTAAAATATTATAGGAGAGAGAAAGTGAAATATTAAAAATGAGAAAATTAGAGTAGAGAGAATGTTATGAGATTATATTATAGGAGAGAGAAAGTGATATATTGTCTAAAAGAAAAATGAGAAAAATGGAGGAGAAAGAAAGTAAAATATTATATGAAAGACAAAGTATGATATTACAAAAGAAAAAAATGAGAAAATTGAATAAGAGAGAAAATTATGAGACTAGATTATAAGAGAGAAAGTGAATTATTAGAGGGAAGAGAAAACTAAATATTTTATGAAAGAAAAAATGATGATGTTGAAAGAAAAAAGATAGAGGAGAGAGAATGTTACTATATTAAAGCAAAAAAGAAATGATAGATTATAAACAAGAAAATTTCAATATTAGAAGAGAGAGAGTGAAAAGTTTATATAATTTTTTTAGAGGTGAATTTCTTTTTAAAAAAATTTAATTTATAATGCATAATAATCTAAAAGATTACCACACATTTTAAGGAGAATGATATTCCTTTGATTTGGTGGAATCTCATTTTAAGAGGAATGTATGATTCTCAACTAGATTACTTAGTTAATCAATCTAAACATAAGAACATTTCTTTATATATTTCAAAAAATCTTATAAAGATAGCTCCAACCAAACACACCCTAAGTCATCCAACCCTTATTACTTTCAATTTTTTTTGTTACAATTACACGTTTATCAAAAGTTAACATTTTCTTAACGCTTTAGATTTTTTTATTAAATTTACATTTATAAAGTATCAAATAATATCTCATTACATAAGTTGACAATAATCACATGACGTGTCACATATAGCTTGGATAATTTTTTTTGTTAATATGACAATTCATAATTATGTATCAATTTATAATTTGAAATACATTTAATATAATATATGTAAGTGTGTAGGGGTTCTTCTATAGGATTTATTGGATTATCTTTTTTTCATTTAAAATCCACTCTATTTTTCTCCAACTGTGAATTACTTTTTCATGTCGAAATATTTTATTTTATTTTTTCTTACCAGCTCTACTATTTCAACTTTAAAACCCGTCCAATTTGCAAATAAATTACAAGTTGCGTTTTCGGCAAAAACACTAGTGCCAATTCCCAAACATGGAGCCAGAAGTGACACAAGCTTGTCAGGTCTCTCGGACCCAAAGGAAGCTTCCTCACAAGAAAAAAACAACGCATCGTCCAACTGTTACTGGAGGAAGCTTCCTGCGACATCGACGTGCACGTCGCCATGAGAGAAAGCTCAGTTTTGTAGCACGTCGCGTTGGTTAGAAACTTAGAACTTTGGAACGATGTCGTTTTAACAAATTTATCATCAAAATCCAACAAGTGCTCTTTCCTGTCCAAGCAACGGCTACATAAGAGGCATCGATCGAGCTTGCGAGGCAGTGGAAACAACTTAACAGCATTAATAGAGCGACATCCTACGCCTTCGATCTGGTCTATCGGCAATGGCGAATCAAGCAGGAGTGACGGCGGCGACGGAGTACGAGGACCTCCTGCCGTTGATGGCGGACAAGCTGGAGGCGGACGAGTTCGTGTCGGAGCTGTGCGGGGGATTCCGGCTGCTGGCGGATCCCGGGCGGGGGTTGATTACGCCGGAGAGCCTGCGGCGGAACTCGGCGCTCCTCGGCATGGCGGGGATGGCGGAGGAGGAGGCGGAAGAGATGGTGAGGGAAGGGGACCTCGACGGCGACGGCGCACTCAACCAGACGGAGTTCTGCATCCTCATGGTTCGTATCAGCCCCGGCATGATGGAGGACGCGGAGGCGTGGCTCGAGAAGGCGCTCGCCGGGGAGCTGCAGCGTAGACCGCCAGCGACATTTTGAGGACACCTGTAATAATATATTGATGTATTGTGTAACATGTGTCCTAATGCATGATGGGTTAATAAACCCTCCCTTGTTGATAATTAAATCAGTACAGTAATTAATCAACATTTCCTTATCGTCTTTTTTTTTTCGTAAGAACAATTTTCTTGATTTACTTTCGATATCTAAATTTGTTTATGTAGGTTAGTTAATTTAATTATATTTCTTTCAGTGCGTGTTTTTTTCTTCATATAATTTTGATGTCCATTTTCGGTACGAAAATGTTTTAAAATAAATATTTAATCTGTTATTACTTGATTGGAGAGCAAGACATATATATTTATGGAACAGACAATTTTGGGATAAAATATTCGGGGGAATAAAATTAAGATGACGTCATCTTAATTTACAATGATTTACTTCCTTCATTAAATTTTACAAAGACATTTTTTTCGTTTGCGTTTGTTTTAGCTACTTGCTTGTATTCAAGATGATAAGATGTTCGAGATCAAGTACTGTGGTGAAGTTTTATCCCAGAATGTATCAAGGATAAGCTACTAACTTCCTATTTGATACAGCCTTATTTCTCTTAGAGTGCTTGATCCTTTCATTACAAAAAAAATTCAATGTGCCATCAAGTTAACAAGCAATTCCTTTGTGGACAATGAACCTCCTTTTCATAAAGATCCGAACTAAAATTTGACCCATAATGATTATATTTATTTCTTATTCTGTATTACAAATAAAATACTGATCAATTACATCAAAGAAATTAGAAAAAAAAGAGTCAACTTAAAAAGACAAAAATCATACGTGCTTGTTACGGAAATTAAACACTGGTCATTTGAATTACTACCAAAATCCTCAACCACTCCATCAAGTTTTACTGAAAACAGTCAAATTTGTGTCCAGAAGATATTCAATGAAGTAACAAAACCAACTTCTTGTTACGAGTATTGCTTTAACAAAACCTCCACTAAAAGAACTTGCACAACTATGGTTTAATATCTTCCAGCTGCTGCCATGACATCGTGTTTGTTTTTCCCTTTCATGGCCTTTTCCTTTGAGAGGCACATAAGCATACCATGCATACCTTCCAACTAGGTACTGATCCCAACTATTCAGAACTAAATATCATATGATGACGACGTTCTCAGACAACCAAAATTCTTCCAAAACAATTTCCTGAGCAATCGCAGTCCAGATGCCAACTGATGCATGCATTTGATGTAGTGTTAAGTAAATGAGAGTATTTTAAAATTGATAAATTGACTGGCAATTTGGAATCTTTCAAACTTCATGCCGCAGCCCTCCGTGATATTTGACAGCTTCCATAAAACATGAATTAGAGTATTCAAATCATCCCATGAATAAGTCCCTCCATCATTGAGCCAATCAGCCTTCAACCTGGAAACTCAAGTTCGGCCTATAACCAAGTAGTTTCATCCTTGCTGTAATTTCATCCAAAACGGTATAGATCTCCTCAAATCTAGCATGAGATTTGTCATCCACGATGAATTTGTGTATCCTTCCATCCAACTCTATAAGACTGTAACCAGCTGACTTCTTGTGTTGCTTCCCTTTCATCAGCCTCCACACCTTGGAAACACAATCCCACTTCCGTGATGATGCATATATGTTTGCCAGGATGACATAGTTCCCTGGGTTCCAAGGTTCGAGTTTAAATAGGAACCCTGCCGCTATCTCTGCCAATGGGACTTCACCATGAAAACTGCAAGCTCCCAACAGAGCGCCCCATACAACTGAATCAGGCTCCATTGGCATACTTGTTATAAAACTGTAAGCTTCTTTTAGTAGGCCGGCACGGCCCAACAGGTCGACCATGCAACCATAGTGCTGCAGTTTTGGAGTAAGAGCAAAGTCTTTCTCCATGGAATTGAAGAGATGCTGTCCTTGATCAACCAGACCTCCATGAATGCAAGCCAAGAGTACACCCACGAGTGTAATATCATCTGGGACCATCCCTGCCGCCTTATCATGAATCAAGAAGCTTTTAGTTATTGTTTTAAAAGAACTTGTTAGTAACTCAATGAAGATGTCTATGTATCATACAATATCCTCTAAGTTTTGCCTGTAACAAGAACTTCACAAGCACATGAAGAAACTCACCTGCATTTCATCAAAAAGCTTGAGGGCCTCCCTCCACCTTCCGTGTACTGCTAGCCCCACGATCATCGAATTCCACGAGCAAAGGTTCCTTCTGTCCCCCATTTCCTCAAACACACGCCTGGCATGCTCGATGTTCCCACATTTAGCATACATCTCCACAAGTGCATTGCTTACGAACACATTCCCCTTGAGCCCGCGTTCCACGGCGTAAGCTTCAATCTTCTCTCCCAGACCCATAGCCCCCAGATTCGCGCATGCCGGCAGAGCACTTGCCAGCGTCACCTCGTTGGGCTGCGCGTTCCCTTCCTCCCACATTCTAACGAAAACATCCACAGCCTCACTGTACATTCCGTTCTGCGCGTACCCGGACACCATGGACGTCCACGAGATCACATTCTTGGCCGGCATCGTCTCGAACAGTTCCTTGGCCGCATCGAGCAAGCCGTACCGGGCGTACCCGCCGATCAGAGAGTTCCAGAGGGGCGGATCGCGCACCGGCGTTTCGTCGAACAGGCGGCGGGCGGAGGGGAGCAGGCCCGTCTTGGCGTACAGGTCGAGGAGCGACGTGGCGAGGAAGGGGTCGAGGGGAATGCCGGAAAGGAGGAGGCGGGCGTGGAGGGAGGCGCCGAGGGCGGGGCTGGAAGCGGCGGCGCAGGCGGAGAAGAGGAAGACGAAGGTGAAGCGGTTGGGGGCGGCGTGGCCGGGACCGCGGCGGCGGTGCATGTGGGCGTAGAGGGAGATGCATGGGAGGAAGTGGGAGTGGTGGGCGGCGTAGTGTTGGAGGAGCTTGTTGTGGAGGTAAGTGGAAGGAGGGTGAGGGTAGGAGATGAGGAGGGCGTGAGCGTAGGGGAGATTTGGGAGGCGGAGGAGGTCGAACACGAGGTGTTCGATGTTTGGCACGTCGTTGCGCAGTGCGTAGGAATGGATCTGTTTTATTCGGTTCATGACATGCCCTGGCGCGCGCTTTGATCAAACGCATGCCCTGAACGAGTTTTGTGTACCACTACTGTTTACGTTGTGGGAAGCAAAACTAGAGAAAGAAATAATGAGATGCACTTGGATGTACGGTCATCTGATTTCTTTTTATTATTTTTATTTATTCACATCGAACTATCATAAAATTTTAAATATATATCTAAATTATGAAACCGAGTAAAAATATATCTATTTTTTTCCCAATTGACTAATTTAATCCATAAATCTAATTTTTTATTTTTATATATTATTTAATTTATTAAATTAATATTTTATCCTTTTATAGAAATATACTTCCTCCCTCTCTCTTCTTTTCTTTGATGTCTCTCTCTCATCCGTGCTCTCTTTTCTCTCGTCATATGCCCTCCTTTGCTCACGCGTAGGCTTGGAGTGAGAGAAAGAAAGAGAGGCGAGAGATAGGGGTGTTCACGGGTCGGGTTTGATCTGACCCGAACCCAAATTCGATCTAACTCGTTTGATTTTGTTCAGGTTGGGTTGGATCGGGTTAATGACAAAATAGTCATCGAATCCGATCCAACCCGATCTTCAATGAGTCGGTTTGGATCGGGTCGGGTCATCGATTTATCCGATTGAATTTTTTCATATATTTTTAATTATTTTTTATAATACTTAACATCAATTATATTTTAAAAAAATAAGAAAACATATTTTTTCAATGTTTTATAGTGATTTAAGGAATATAAAGTATAAATGTGTAATATACTTAAAGTAATATAAAATTCTCATTAAGAATAAATTAGTTTAGATTTAATAAAAAATATATAAAAGTTCGGATCATCGGGTTGAGTCGGGTTCGAAAAATTGAAACCCGTACCCGACCCGTTGGTGATCGGTTTATGGTCGAGTCGGTTCGGATTTGACCCGATCAACGATTCGATCTGACCCAACTGAGATTGGGTCGGTTCGGATCGTCGGGTTCATCGGGTCGATCCGACCCGGTGAATACCCCTAGCGAGAGAGAAGAAGAGAAGAGAGCTGCGTTGGTGAAGTATACAGAGAGAAAGAGAGTGAATATTTTTTTAGTATGAGGATAAAATAATAATTTAATAAATTAAAATAATGCAAAAAATAAAAAATTAGAATGGTGGATAAAACTAGTCAACTAAAAAAAGTTTAGATATATTTTTACTTGATTTTATAATTTAAGGATAAATTTAAAATTTTGCTTGATAGTTCGAGAAGGATAAATGAAAATAATTTTTTTTTACTATTTTTCATCTAAAACTATGAACAAAATACATAATTTAGCGACGAAAAAATTAAAGGAGCCAAAATATTAGCATGAATTTAGCACAAATGTAAAAGATAGTAAACAAATGTTATGAGGAGAGCTAAACTAAAATGATTCTTAAATTTTTTAAAACTATTATTTGTACATTCAAATATTAAAATTAATATCATTTTATAATATATAGTTTTAATTCTTATTTAAAAAAATATTTAGGATAGTGTTAGGGTGTTTCAGAAAAATATAATGTTATAAAGACTGCTAAAATGTATTTAATTAAATAAATTAATATCGAATAAATATGTAATTTTGTTTTCAAAAGATATTGTTAAGAGATATTTCACTAACCATAAAAAACTGAAAGTATAAATAATAATCTAATTAGAAATAAAATATCCTTACCCACCATCATTTACACATTTTTTCATGTTTATCATTTTGTGTGCTCTAGATATTAAGTTTTATATTATATCGTACATTATGAATTTAAAAACTAATCATGTATTTTTTTATTGATTCAAATTATTAATCATTGTCCAAATTTATGTTTACATATAATTAAATAATTAACATTGAAAATTGGAGAAAATATATAATTAACTTTTTAATTTGATTCATTGCTAATCAATCAAAAGGGAATTTGTTATTATAAATATAGAGAGATATTATTTTCATAATTGTACATCTTTAAACTAACTCCATTTAAAAAATTTGAGAGGGGTCAAAAGGAGTAAAATTACTAGTATGTATTACTTTCTAATATAATATAACACTATAGTAATTAGGTTTAAGAAAGTATTCATACGATCGTCGATAATAGAAACAAGTAATCGGTCACTATATAATTAATTTGATTCTTGAAAAAAATATCAGTTCATGTCAATTCATAATGAGAATAATAAAATTTGGCTTTGTTCCGCTTTACTAACGCTCGACTAAATCATCAAACTCTTTCAATAATCATTCACATTCTCAATATAAAAAAGTAAAGTAGAAATATTAGCATTTAATACTTTGATTATCAATAATTTAATATTTTTGAGACAAGGTGCGTAGCATAGATGCCAGAAATGTCTTGGTTCATATAGTAAACATCCATATTGATTGGTCACCATAGGGGTATTCACGTGTCAGATTTCATCCGATCCGAATTCAAATCCGACTCAACCCGATAGATTTTGTTCAAGTTAGGTTGTGGGGTTGATAAAATAGTCATCGAATCCGATCCAACCCGATATTCATTAGGTTAGATTAGATTGGGTCGGATAATCATTTTATCCGATTGAATTTTTTATATATTTTTAATTATTTTTATAATACTTAACATCAATTATATTTTAAAAAAATAAAAAAATATATTTTTTAATGTTTTATGATGATTTAAAGAATATAAAGTATAAATTTGTAATATATTTTAATTTAAAATAATATAAATTTTTTATTAAGAATAAATTGTTCTAAATTTAATAAAAAATATATAAAAAATCGGGTCATCGAGTTGAGTCGAGTTGATCGGGTTCGAAAAAATAAAATCCGTACATGATCAGTTGGTGATCGGGTTATGATCGGATCGAATTCGACCCGACCAACGATCCGATCCGACCCAATTAATATTGAGTCGATTCGAATCGTCGGATTCATCGGGTCGATCCGATCCCGTGAACACCCCTAGGCCACCAAACCATCAACCAATGAGAAGGACGAAGGTAGGAGGAACTTTTTTGATCAAATTAATGAAGTTTTTTTATAATTTTATTAAAAGCAACGGAACAAAGTTACTTCAACACACAACGGCCACTTAAGATTCGGAACATTGTGATAGTTCACAGCTTCTCATCAATTTCCCGGAGCAGCCCGACGAGTTGACTCCGGGAGATGGGCTTGGCGTAGAACATGTCAATGCCGGCGTCCAAAAAGTTTTGCTTCTCCTCCTCCGACGAGATGGAGGTTAAACCGGCGATGGTGACGGCCACTCCCGTGCTTCGCAAATTCCTCGTAGCCTGCAATTGTGGAAAAAAAACTATTTATATCAATCAATTGTCATATGAAAAAGATACACATTGTCTTCTTACAAGTAGAATGACAAGAAAGAATATTTAATACCCTATGATTTGTGATTATAACAAAGTTTGAACTATATGGATTTGTGGTGCATAGTCACTCAAAAGAACAATCACATTACTTAGTTCTTTTATCATAAATGAAAACACAAAATGATGTGAAAGTTTATAAAACCAAAAAATAATTGTGGCTGCTGGGATTCGAGCCCAGGTCTTCACGGCCACAACGTGAAATTCTCACCACTAAACTACAGCCACATTGGTGCTTTATCGGACCATGTTATATCATTTAAATTAAGTATTTGTTAACCTATTTCATTGACAAAGCAAAGGATGTTGTTTACCTCAACACCATCCATGACAGGCATCTCCTTGTCCATGAACACCACATGGAAGCACTCCTTTTCTCGCCGGAACAAGTCGACGGCTTCCCGGCCGTTTTCTGCCTCACTGCACTCGACCCTAAGGCTCCTCAGCAGAGCCGTCAGGATCATGCGGCACATCCTGCTGTCGTCCACCACCAGCGCCCGGAGCTTGTTCTTGAACGAGGGATTGCCTTGTTCGCCGCTCGGCTGCGTGCTGTTGGTGTTTGAACAAGTGTCGTCAACATTTTTAGACTTCTTGAACATGTTGATCACTGGAGCGTGATGAGACGAATGCCACTGACTGCATGCATGCAACCAAAGACGAAAAAATAAAGAAGAAATGTAATAAGTTAAACACCCGAGAATTATTTAACTGAAACTAAACCACTAGGAATGAGAACTAGACAGAAAAGTGTTGGAAATTGTTACCTAAATATTTTGGAAAGTTGTAGCTCAAGAACAATATGTGATAATTTGTGAGAGTTGAACATATATATATATATAGGAGCTGAACCTCCATTAGATAAAAGTTTCAGTTGAACATATATATCTAGGAACTGAACCTCCATTAGATAAAGTTTCGGATGCATCGAGATAAGATGAATCCTTGCATTGATAAAAAGAGAGATTTGCATAATCAAGTCATAGCACAATGACTAAATGGATTAAGGGATATCTTATCCTCAGTTCATTAAGATTTTCTGATTCATGGATCTAAAACTGCAATTTATCTGTATTCTAAGATTCTCTTTGGATTTATTATTTTAATACACATAAAGAAATATATGAAGGGAAAAATTGAATTGTGTTTATTTAGCGGTTCCAATGTTCAATTTCTATTTTCAGTACTATAGAAAAAATATACATGGTCCTTGTACAGATACTCTTGAATTAAAGAAGATAAGGCAAGATCTGTACCCCTTTTAATATATAAACATTTACATATTTATACTGGTTGATGTAGTAGATAAAATAATTACACTATTTTAATAACTATTATATTATCACTAAATATTTGTTTAGATAATAATTTTGTTTCCGAGAATATATGATATAATAATTTTATTTTTAAATATAAGTTCAGAGTTATTTGTATTTCGGTCATTTTTCAAGTTATCTTTTATTTTTTTCCTCTCAACATGTTTCCTTTTGTTTTCTTAAAATATTTATTTTTATCTTTTTTTCGTTCCCTCCTGTTAACACATTTTTTAAATTTTCTTCACTAAATTTCTCTCCCCACTTTTTATTTATCATATTTCCTTTTTTTAATTTTCTATTCTATTATAAAATATTTCCATATGTTTTGTATTACCTTCTCTATTAAGTTGTGCTATTTTCATTTTTTTTGTTTTCTATCGTTAAAAATAAAAAAATGGATTGAACCTAGTTGGCAGGTTTTATGCATCTTTTAAACTTCAACCTGATATTAAATCAAATCAAACCGATAATATACTCACGAGTCACGATACGATGTGTCCGATTTTTAAAATATTTGTAATCCCCCATATTTTTCAATTTCCAATATTGCCCTCATAACCAACGCAAAATTCAGAATCCAAGATTTAATTACTCAAATCTTTATTTCTTGTTATCTCTTCCCTTAGCCGGCCCTAGACTATGTTTAGCATCTATTAATTTAACGATTAATAGCGAATAGCAATCAACAACTAAAAAATAGTGATTAATGGTAGTGAGTTAATTATTAAATTTAATAAAAATATTTGACAAATACATTATTTGAACTAATCAGTAAATACAAAATTACTAAAAAGAGTACAAATAATTATTTAAATAATTTGCAGTAATTTATGTATCATAAATTTAATAAATCATTTTTATGTTGACTATTTTAATATTAATAAATAATAATAAAATAAATAGCTGATCAAATGATTTATAAGTTAATAAAATAATAATAAATAATAAAGTGATCATGTAGTAAAAAAAAATAAGTGTATCACGCAAATAGTAATTAATATTGAAATATTTTGAAGGTATATATGAGAATAAATTTTAATGCACTTGTAGCTACCCTAAATGTTGGTCTTTCAACGTCTAAAAACATTGAGTTCCAATCACATGTCGCTTATTATTAACTATGCTTGTCAAACACTTTAAATATCGTATTGACTTGGTCAACACACTATACGCTACTATAGATGCTATTTTAAACGTTTGCCAAACAGAGCTCTAATATCTTATCTCTCTCTTATTTTCTCCCATCTGAAGGAAGCCTCCATTTTCCCTCGTTGCAACTATCTCTTTTCTCTACCACAATCAAGAAAAGGTGGAATCAGACAGAGGATGGAGAAGCGATGTCCACGAGAAAGATCGTCGCAGAGGAACACAATGGCAGATTGAAAGCAAACGAGACTTCTGAGCATATTAGCTTTGAAATGTGTACCTTGACGGATCACCTGTAGACATAACATCATAGTAGATGAACATGTCTAAGGACTTTTTCTTATTCATGCCTCTAAATATTTGATCATGTCTTATGCAATCAGATTCCTAGTGACTATATAGATTTTTATTGATATATTATATGTTAGTATTAAATCGAAAGTTAGTGTTATTTTTCATGTACTTCATCCTACAAATCATATGTCTTGACATTGAGAATCATGTTCATAAGGATAGACTACCATCTGATTTTTTTTCATGCTTAAACATAAAAAATTCTATCGTCAACAATGTGCCATGCAACATTTGGTGCCCTCACGACCTAAAACATGGACCTCACGACCGCAACATGAGTTTCATGGCTCGTGACACCAGTCGTCATGGTCGTGACGCGCCTGTTGATCGATACATACACGATGACAATCGTGACACCTAAGTCACGGCCCGTGACTCACATATCGTGACATAATCATGTTCGGCCACAGTCATGGCACCTAAGTCATGGCCCATGACCAACCCGTCGTCAAAAAATAGTGTTCAGTCACGATCATGACACTCATGTCATGGTTCGCGACCAACACGTAGTTTAAAGATCATGTTCGGTCATGATTGTGACACCATGTCACGATCCCTAACCAACACACAATTTGAAGATCGTGTTCGATTACGATTGTGACACCAAATTCTCGGTCCTGACCAACATGCAGTAAAATGACCATCTTCGATCAAGGTCGTGACACCTACGTCACGATCTGTGACCAACAATTATGAATTGATGACATGTGGCTGCGGTCCTGAAAACTAAGTCACAACCAGTGACATTGAAACTCATGGCCCGTGAATTGACAATCACGACCCTTGATAGCAAAGTTGTTTCCCTCCAAAATCGATGTAGATGATTATGATGTTGATGTTATCGATATTATATATTATTGTGCTACAATAAGAACCTATATTAGGTATTCATGTAAGAGTAACAAGACTAATGATTATGGTTGTCATGTGTATCATTATGGGAGCTATCGTTTATCGATTGTTTTATACCATTAGGGGCTGGTGGTTTAACTCCAGCAACACCACTTTGTTATGCATGGTTGCACAAAGAGCTCCCCTCTCTGCAATAAAAAGGATACTCGAGCATCCTCCCCACATTGTGGGTATATTGTTACCGCGATCGGTACTCTGCTGATATTACCATTTTATTATCATGGCAATCCAAAATGAACGTCAAAACTAATTTCACGAGTTTTATATTGTTAATATCACTATGAGCTCCATATTATTTATCGTAATGAACACAAAAGCACCATTAAAACATTAATGGGATAAGTCTAACTTAAACACTTATATATTATATAGTCTATTATATTACAATGATAGCACCTGATTGAAAATGAGTAACCCATCAACTTTGAAAATGATAATAGAGAGAGTGCATCATATAAGATGGTCTTATGATGCTTTTGCATTGCTTTTCCATTATAACGAATTCAACATGTCATATAGCTACTACATTATCACCCTTATTGTTTTTAAAGAAAGAAAATATAATGTGGTCTTAGAGTGTTAGTTCTGATAGTTTGGCCTTACCGAAATGAATTCAATTGAAATAACTTTGACTTTTAAAACTTATTCATTACCATTTAGCCTTATCTGTTCGATTTCAAATGAATGTATCGTTGACCTTTGAGATCATTTCTTTATTGTTTGGCCTTATTATTTTAAAGAATGATATCTGTAGGATCTAGATGACACCAAGAGGGGGAGGGGTGAATTGGTGTATTAAAACTTTTTACTCTTTTCTTAATCTAGATAAGATATAACAGCGGAAGCTTGTAAATGAAACACATAAACAAACAAAGAGAAGAGAGTAAGGAGAACACAAACAACACACAAACACCAAGTTTGTTATCGAGGTTCGACCGAACTCCTAGCCTACGTCCACGCTCCGATCTTCTCCCACGAGATCTTCGGAGATCACTATTTCCTTCTTCAAAGGGCGAAGACTCCCTTACAATTTCTCATTTCTTGGACAAGGACAAGGAGAATAACCTCTTACAAAATCCTCAAGATC
>LTAE01009355.1:0-11779 GCA_001647135.1 Pontederia paniculata
TTCTAATGAACTTTGGCAGGTTGCAGCAGTGGATACCCCCAGGTCTAGTCTTTTAGTGCAGACACCCCCATGTAAAACTCCAGCATAAATGTTGCTAATCCTGTAGAAAGAAGTTGAGGATAAATATTCAATTCATTGTTGGAGATAATCATAGGGGACGAGAAGTGTATATCAAAGCTCAGGGAATTTAAAATCATGTAAAAGACTTAAGATAACATGACAATGTATATGAATGATGCATAATTTCGTGAAAAAGTATAGTCTTTGTGCATGAAAGTAAAGAGTAAATTCTCCGTCATCAACATGGATCAAGATTAACTACTAGCTAGACGGATAGGAGTGTAGCACCTGTATTTGGAGGTCCTAAATTCAATTCCTCTTGACTCCTCATTGATTATTTATATACTGTAATATATATTTCTCCTTTTTAATTTATAATTGTAGCATAATAATCTACTTATTTATTTTATTACATGCATACCTTTATTTTCTTATTATTTATCCTTTACGTTTATTCAAATATTAGCTTATATTATTTCAAAAACTATCATTTATTTATATTATATTAAAATTTATTAATTCACTAAAAGTGATATATATATATACACTATATTATACATTTTTATTTATTAATCTACGATGATATAATCATATCATGTATATATACTTATTATTCTATCACACAGATAAAAGTATATTTTGTTACGAAAACATATATCAATATTGTCAATTTTTTATTTCATTACTATTTTATTCAATTATGAATTAGTGTTATAATATCATATCCATATTTTTAAATATTCTCACTTTCTTTCTATTTTTTAATGTTTAAATTGAAAAGTAAAATTGATGCAAACATCTTAAATTATAGTATACTGTGCAAACAAATTATTAAAAATTATAATTATAAATATAGATTAATATTTAAAATAATTCTTTAATTATATTTTTTTAGGATAATTCTTTAATCATATAAATAAGTATATCAACAATATCTCTTGAATAAAAAGTTCTGGCTCCGCGGATTCTCACATAGATGTTAATGTGCTATCTTGGTGTTTGGAATGCGCACTGATGTTTAAAGCGAACAGGGTTCGATTCATGCAACAACGGATTTTGGTTGATGAACCTCACTTCATTTCATTTTTTTTCCTTCTTTTTTCCTGTAATAATTTCAAATTATCTTGTTATATACTTGCATATTTTGCTCACTTAAAAATTAATATTCATATATTTAATTGCTAATAAAATATTGATAGCTACATTTATCATTTCAAACGAATTTAGTGTATTAGAATTAAATGATAAATTTTATTATTATCATCTTTAACTCCATTCCAATCTTCTCTCCATCTCGTATCAATTATTTTTATATACTTTAGTTTTATTACAATTACCTCACATTTCTTTTTTAGTATAAGTAAAATTATTATTGGTTTCAATATAAAATGCTAACATATATATATATATATATATATATATATATATTCTTAAATTACATTATATGTGTTATTGAGTTGTATTAATAGTGAAAGGATTAGTGAATATGTGACAATCCATTTTGGGTGAAAGTCTGCGAACAAATTTTAAATGTCATTTCCACCTTTCATCAATATAAATTTTGAGGTCTTGGTGCTCGAAAAAAGGCGAGAAATGGTAGGAAGCATAAGCACGTTAGAAACTATGATCTCCTAATAATGAAAGATGTCGAAGAAGAGTATGAAAATTATGCAAAAAAAATTAGTTTAGACGGTCTTACACGAAATTTATTTTCAGATATTATAATGTGCTTCAAATTTCTGACTCTGCTACTATCTAAAAGGTAGCACTAAAACGCCATGGCCAAAGCTGATGGCAGTCCTTGGGGGCAATTTTTTATTCCTTGAAGGGGTCTTAAAAAACATGAATATAATTAGTAGACGATAAAGATGGTAATTTATATTTAGTTAAGAAACGGCGAGTCACGGAAGATGAGAAATGCGACTGAGAAGAATTTAAGAGTTTTAAAGAATAAGTCAGATTTATATATTCCAAATTGAGAGCACACAAATAGATTATCAACAACAATGATAGTGATTGAACTTTGATAAAGTAAGTTAGCATGATTTTTTTTTTAAAGAGGAAACTTTAACGATTAGTGAATGAACCAGATGTGTCTTGATACATGATTTCCAGAAGGCCATGAGGAGGGTCCTCCTGCCAAAAAAGCTCCGTGGACGTTAATCGTCCAAGGTTCGCCAAAAAATCTGCGGCTCTATTAGCCTCACGAAAGATATGTTCTATTACAAATTTGTCAAAAGATTCCATTACATGCCAACAATCCAACAGTATATTACGTAGTCTCCATGGGCAGTTGGCTTGTTTCTTTAGAATAGATACTAGATTTGATGAATCACATTCTATCCATATTCTTTGGTATTGCAATCGGCTGCACTACAAAATTCCGCAACGTAACGCCCACGCCTCAGCCTCTAACACAAAATGAAATCGTCTACAAGATGCACCTGCAAAATGAAGGCTGCCATTAGGAGATCTAATAAAAAAACCTGCCCCTCTATCCTCGTCGGGTCTAGTGAAAGACCCATCGGTATTGAGTTTAACTCAACCCGGAGGTGGAGGCTCTCATCTAGCCCATAATGGGTCATTAGGGGGGTCCCTCAGGACAGTGGTGTTTGGTGTATTCTGCATAATAGGGCATTGCTCTATACCACACAGCAGAGATAGGATACCGAGTGGAGTTAAAGTGTATATCATTTCTAAGTTTCCAAAGACCCCAAAGACAAAAAGCAATTAAGGAAAGGATAGAATTTTTGGAGGCCATTCAAAGATTGTTGCCCTCTTGTAGCCACTTACCCTCCTGCCACATACTTAGATGATTGAAAGAGTAAGAGGTTTTATGTTGAAACAAATTCCAGAGTTGCATATTGATAGAACATTCAAAGAATAGGTGATCTGAGGATTCCACATGCATTCCACATAGAGTACAAGTAGGATCAATAGAACTGTTAACATGCATAAGCCATTTTTTGGTTGGGAGGCGGCCATGTAGCAATTTCCAGAGGAAGTTTTGAACTTTGGGAGGTGCTTGGATGTTCCATAAGATGCTCCACTCTATATCCGTGTGCCTACCAGGTGTGGGAGTTGACCTATTCAGAAAATTGAACACATACTTTGTATTGGCCAAGCCATGGGTATCTTTCACCCATACCCACTGATCATCCTTGGGCACAGTAGGTATATGTATCATAATAATTACAGTTGTCAATATAGGTCCAAATAACTCAATCAGCAGAGAATAATTCCAGCAATTTTCAACCAACAAATCAGCAACATAAAGATTTTCCATTTGTAGATTCATATTAATAAAGGTAGGCATGAGACAAATAGGAGTACAAAATAACCATGGATCAGAGTACGCTTTAGTATTAATGTCATTACCAATACTTTTCTTAAAGCCATGCTTAAGTGCATCCAGAGCTTCCAAATTGATTTTCCAACTCCAAGCTATGTTTCTGTTAGGGAGATTTATATCCCAAAGGGTGTGGGATTCCATATTTTTGAGAGACTAATTGAGACCAGATGCCCATGTTTTTATTTTGCAGATTGATCAATCTTTTAGCCAGTAAAGCAGATTGAGAGTGTTTGATGTTCCTGATACCCAGTCCCCCTTCCCCCTTGGATAATTGTATTGTTTTCCAATCAATAAGATGCACTCCTTTCCTGTTGCTACTAGATGACCAAAGGAACTGTCTAGATAGTTGTTCTAGATTATCCAGAATATTATTAGGTAAGTGAATACATCCCAATGAGTAGCTGGGGATAGAGCTTAAGACACTTTTGATCAATGTTGTTCTGCCAGCTTGGGTTAGTAATTTCATTTTCAATCCTGAGAGCTTAAGTGATACCTTATCAGTGAGGAAAGAAAGGTGACTAGAGTTCAAGTATTTATAGGAGATAGGAACCCCTAAATATATAAAAGGATAAGTACCCATAGTCATGTTTAAGATGTTTTTTATCTTATTTTTCCTGAGTAGGTTGAACATGGGAGGTAAAAATATCTCAGACTTGTTATAATTGATTCTTTGGTTAGTAAGCATCTCATATTGTTGAAAGATAGTAGAGAGACTTTTACAATTCATTTTTGTGGCAGCCACTGTAATGAGCATATCATCAGCAAAGAGTAAATGACTCAGTGAGAAGTTTTGGATTTGAAAGGGTATGATTTTGTTGACAGATTCTGCATAAGACATGAGTGAAGTGAATACCTGGGATAAAATGATGAAAAGACAAGGTGAGATTGGGTCTCCCTGCCTTATTCACTTGTGCCCTTTGAAGGGGTGTGATCTAACTCCATTGAGACAACATGTGTAAGTGGCAGAGGATATACATATGTTGATCTAGTCTATGAATTTAGAAGGGAATTGCATCTTCCTAAGAACTGTGAGTATGGCCTGCCAAGAGACTCGATCAAAAGCTTTCTCCATGTCCACTTTTATCATCATGAAGTTTCTTCTTCCTACTTTCATTGAGTGTGCGATTTCTTATGCAATCAGTATATTATCATGAATGTTTCTATTTGCAACATATGCTGATTGAACATGAGAAATAATTGAATTGAGAGCAGGTTGTAATCTTTTTGTAATGAGCTTTGCTATTAGTCTATAAAGCACATTGCAGAGTGCAATTGGCCTGTAATCTGAGACATATTTAGGAGCATGTGTCTTTGGTATAAATATTAAGGAAGTGTTACCCCAATCTGATGGCAAAGAGTTTGTTGAGAAGAAAGATTGAATTGTTGCAGAGATTTTGTGTTCCACTATGTCCCAATAGTTTTTATAGAATTCAGTAGTGAACCCATCAGGACCAGGAGCCTTTCCTGGGGCCATGTTCCAGAGGCATTCTTTGATTTCTTGGGTGGTAACAGGAGATAAGAGTGTGTTGTGCCAAGAGGGATCCAAGGTGGGGAGAGAAGGCCACTAGCAATTATCCAGGGGGGAGTGGACTCAGGTTTCCAGGGTTGTTCATAAAATGAAACAAAAGTTTGTCTGACATCTTCCTCATTGGTTACAGTAAGTCCATTATGATTTTCGATTTATGAGATTAAATTTTATTTGCTTCTGATGATTGTGCTTGTATGGAAGAATTTTGAATTTTTGTCTTCATCTTTCAACCAGTTAATTCTGGATTTACTCCACCATTTTAAATTAATTTGTCTCATAAGGGCTGCATGTAAGTTATATAATGTTCTGAGGGTACCCACTTCTAATTCAGAATGTCCAAAGTGAACATCCTTGAGTTCCAGCCCTCTTATTTCTAGTTTGGTGGTCTGAGCTCTTTTTTCTAGTTTCCCTAAGTTAGACTTATTCCATAATAGAGTTTTTTCTTTAATGGAGTTGAGTGCAAGATGAATTGATGTTTCAATATTAGTTGAGAAGTGTTTGGCCCATACTGAGGCAACAATAGATTTGGGCTCATCATACTCAAACCAAAAGTGTTCATATACAAAAGGTCTAGGTTTCCTTTTGAGATTTGTGTTTGAGTTAAAAAGTAGAGGGGCATGATCATAAACACCTCTATGCTGGGTTTCAAGGGACAAGTTGGGAAACTGTTGTAAACAAGATTTATTTATGAGTGCTCTATCTAATTTGCATAAGATTCGTGCATTTCCTACACAATTGTTGCACCAAGTGTATTGTGTGCCAACCAATGGAACATCTAGTAGTCCTTGCTCTAGTATTAATTCTCTAAATCTCCTAATTGAGTTCGTTAATTGGAAGGGTCTACCTCCTTTCTTGTCTTCAGGTTTAAGAATACAGTTCATGTCTCCCATAAGCACCCAAGGAATATCATTCATGTTAAGGTTTTTTAGTTCATGCCACAATTTATTTCTTAATAATGGTTGGGTACTGGCATAGATACCAGTTAAAAGAAAAGTAACATTGTTACAAGTTACAATAGCATGTAAGTGGTGGGGAGAGTTGAGGAGTGAGGTTACCCGAGTGTGCGGTGAATGCCAAGCGATGATGATACCACCAGAAGCTCCAGTACCTTCCACAACTATACCCTTCCAGCTTGTTCCCAGCCTTCTAATTTATCTTATCAGATTTTACTTTGTCCGTGTGTGTCTCCACTAGAGTAATGATGTCCGGTGAATGGATGTTGATGAGGTCCTTTAGACGATCTCTCACTTTACTCCTAAAGGCTTCTCGGCAATTCCATAGTAGGATCTTCATGTGGGTGGGAGGTAAGAGGGATTTAGCAGGATTTCCCCTTCCTCTTTATCCTACAAAACACACTTACCCTTGTTAGAGAAGGAATTTTCAGTTGTAATACTTACCTTATCCTATTTGTTTCCTCCTATTTTTTTCTTGGCCTTGAGTGTGGGAGGTGGAGGTGAATAGCGCTGCTTTGCTCTTCAGTTGCGCTTCCTTTCCACTCTGGTATACGGCGTGAGGTCAGGATCCAATTGTTCCTCTTCCGACTCCATGTGAGAGTCAGACATCTCCTCATCTTGATGTCCGGCGAGCAGTCTTCTTGTCACTGTTAGCACAGCCTCCTCGTGGTCACTTCCTAGCGAGGTCTTCCATTTTTCCTGCAATTGCATACTCAGCGGAGGAGAGCTGCGGAGAGGACTAGGAGATTTAGGGTTAGAGCGTAAAAGAGGATAAGAGCTTTGAGTCATGTGTGGAGCTATGCTATCACGGACATCCGATGAGTCGAGTACAGCTGTCCCCACGTGTTGTCCAGGGTGAACCTGATGCTCTGAGGATACTACCGTTGTGGTTTGGGGTGAGGTGTCCTTCGTCCGATCATGAGATGGACGATGCAGATTACTTCCACTTATGGCTTGGAAAGGGATTTGATTCACTGCCGGTTCAGAAGGTTGGACCAGGTTTTGGAAACCTGATTTTTCCAAGCGGCTAGGCCACGTGATGCCTCACGTGTCATCTTTACCGCCTGTCTTTGCTCAGGATACACCGAAGAAGATCGCCGGCGCAGGTAATTAGTTCGCATCCAGTTGCCATACAGGAGTGGATCAGTCCTGCGATCGGACAAGTTGCCATTCACTCCGGCATCAAGAGATCGAGTGGGACAAGAAGAGATCATGTGACCGACCCTGCCACAACCGAAACAGAAATTAGGAATATTATCGTAAAGAACTCTTTGAAAGAAACGATTACCGTCCAGGGTATTGATCCAGATGCCCTGTTTAACAGGAGCCGAGAGATCCAAGTCTATGCAAACTCTGGCGAACTTGTTCTTCTCCCCTTGGTTTGTGTGATCATCCATTTTTCAGTGGGATGCCGAAACATGCGGCGATTCGTAGGATGGTCGTTTTGTTTGCTAACTCATAGGATAGTCCTGGGAGTCGTATCCACACAGGGGAGGAGGTAAGTTGTTCATCTAAGGGTCTAAAGAAAGGTTTCGGCAGAGTGAGATGGAGGATGCTTCCCTGGACGACCCACGGACCGGTTGTGAGGACGCGCTCTCTTTCCTCTGCATCTGTAAATTGAAAGATAAGAAAGTAATTAGCAAGCTCCGTGATTTTGAGTGGTGAGGATAGAGACCACATTCTTGAAAGTTCATCCTTCAAGGATTCGAGAGGCGTCGCTGTAAGTAGTCTCCCATCAAACACAACTTGAGTTCCGAGGATTTTTGGGCGACATCCGCTTCAGGAATCGTGACTTCATCTACAATGGAGTCTTGAAGTCGCTTCAGCTGATTAGGAGACAAGTAAGGAGGATTTCCAGCCAGATCTGGTCTGTTACCCCAAGCTACTGCAGCGTAAGTGACTTTTGTGAGGGAAGAGCTAGGGCCATTTGCAGTGGGATTCATTTTTGGGAGAAGAGGGTTTGAAAGAAGAGAGATTGGGGGTGGAGGGTCTGGAGGAAGAGAGAAAGGGGGTGGAGGGTCTGGAGGAAGAGAGAAGCCATTTCTTGTTATAAGTTAGCATGATTAAAAGCATAGGAAACTTAACAATTAGAAAAAAAAAAGTTAATATTTAATTTCCATGTAATTTAACTTCTACATTTCATAATTTGTGTTACTATATAATTGTATAACAAACATAAATTGCAAAGCATCTTCTTTATTAGTACAGGGCCGAAACGATCCATATGTTCCATGGATTTGGGATAACTAAATCTCCGTCCATCGATATTATGTCATAACATTTGCAAAATCATTATGGTCGAGGATTAAGTAGTACGGAAAAGAAAATGTATAACACACTTGTATAAAAAGTGTCCACATTTTTTGTACAAGTGAACATTGTTCATATTTTTTTTAAAAAAAATATCGTTACTTTACGATACATTACACACACTACACTAAAAATGTGTTACACGTTCTTTGCCCCCAGTAGTATAATATATGCCACCAACATAGTAAATATATCAGTCGTTGAATATGATTCAAACTCGTATTAAACTTCGTAAAATACAGAACATAATGGTCCAAACCTGCAATATGCTTGGCGAGTGCCCAATTCCATAGTATTGAAGCTAAACATACCTTAGACACCCTCTCCTACTTATGTGCATCCTTCCTGTGTGACAACTCTTCTTGCAAATACTATAAAACCATGGCCAATCACAAACAAATAGTAAGGGAGGTTTCAAAGAGGAGTCCTTGTAAAGAAGTTGAAATCATTGTTCAAGCCAAAACCTCTAGCTAAACTAGAAGCTAGAACAAATAAATAATACATAAAAATAAACAACATGCATAGTTTCAACCCAAAGAAATTATAGTTGTCGTCAAACATATTTTAACAAATAATATATAACACATGTAACAAACAAATTTCGCATATTGTGGATCCAGTACGACGCCTTGAAAGCTCGTCTCATGACATAAATAGCATCTCCAAATTTCAAGTTACACAATTGTTTTGTCTGCTATGTTGTTTCTCACCAAAACAAATATATAAGAATTTCAGAGGAAAATAGCGATGCTTTACCTTCCTGCAAGGATGATGGAGGAGGAAATTTCCTTGGGAGTAGAGAATTTGCTGGAGGAAGAATTTGACAATCCAGTATTTGGCTTTTTTGGCTCGCTTATGACTGAACTCTCATTTGACAACATCGCAACCATCTCTTCCATTGTCGATGTATCTTCTGCATTTTCCTGCACACACAGAAGGCCCACATTGATGCAACGAAGAAGTTCTATCACTGGAAATGAGCAATCAAGTGCATTATCAAGTATCTCCCAAGATCTTCCTTCCTTCCATAAATTATACACCTGTAGCAAGTCACATTGTGGAA
Source organism: Pontederia paniculata (assembly GCA_001647135.1). Lineage (NCBI taxonomy): Eukaryota > Viridiplantae > Streptophyta > Magnoliopsida > Commelinales > Pontederiaceae > Pontederia > Pontederia paniculata. The sequence goes on from LTAE01009355.1 coordinate 9,267, forward strand.
GATCAAAGAGTGAAGTAGAATGATCAGTTTTCATATATGAAGATCAAAGTTACTTACATGTCCTAAGAGGTTTGTGCGTGTGTCTACATATTTTGCCAAATTGTTTCTCTTGCCACTTAAGATTAACACTATAACACCGAAACTAAATACATCGGACTTGAAAGAGAATACTCCAGCAATTGCATACTCTGGCGCCATATATCCACTGCAAATGATATTCCTAGTTAGCAAAGTATCTTTTCATGTCATATGGACTCACCCAAGTGATATTTTTTACTTTGTTCTCTTTTTCTGATCTCCATTAGTTGGAGTGACGAAAATGGCTAAGACTTGAACGTTTTGAGTTCCTATATATATCACATCCTAAGATTACCTTACATATGATTATTCCTTGGACCAAAAAGAGGACCAAAAAGATAAACCTCTACTCTACAGCAAGCAATGTATTGACAGTAGCTATATCAGTTAGAAAAACCCAAAAATAATGAAATACACACATACATTGTTCCAACTGCTCTCCTTGTAGATCTTTCTTGAACTTCATCTCCCTCAAAAATCCTTGCTATTCCAAAGTCTGATATCTTTGGATTCATGTCCTTGTCCAGAAGAATATTACTTGGCTTAAGATCCCGGTGAACAATGTGCAAATTAGAGTCACGGTGTAGGTAAAGAAGTCCTCGAGCAATCCCAAAAATGATGTTAAGACGTATTCCCCAATCCAACACCATGGTCCTTGTATCACCTGAGAAAATCCTTTGAAGCTTGTTAATAGAAACATAAATTTATCTTAAATGACAGCAAACACCGAAGTGTAATACAATGCAATAATGATTAGAATGTTGGGCACATTTCTCCTAAAAAATGTTGTTGTTTTCACTCAATTCTCACACACACTCTCTCACTGTTCTATAATAATGATTTTACAGAATTCACTCACACTCTTACTAAATGTTATTGATTGAAGAAAAATAGAGAGAAAACAAAACTGATGTAATGAACAACACAATTTCTGATATTCCCATTGAACATCAAGTACAACACAGAAAATAACTGACACCAATAAGTTTAACTGACTGACTCTAACTAACCAATAAACATAAGAAATTGTTTAATATGCCTCTGTGACAATTCATAATTGTTACCACAGAAAAACTAAATAAATATAAATATATGTAACATAAACATAACACATCAGGTCCTAATACATAATCTAACAATTCTCCTCCTTGGATTAGAGACCTAGACACATCCCAACTTCATGAATTAACTGATTGAAACAACCAACAACAAGAGTCTTGGTGAAAACATCAGCTATTTGATCACTTGTCTTGCGATACTTCAACTCCACCTCTTTTTCCTTTTGTGCCTCACGCAGATAATAAAATCTCAACTTAAAGTGTTTAGTCTTGCCATGAAAGACTGGATTCTGAGCAATTGCAATTGCAGCTTGATTGTCCACATACAATATTGTTGGACCATTCTCTTGCAGCCCTAAATCACAAAGTAACTTCCTGAGCCATACTGCATGCTTTGCAGCTGCAGTAGCAGCAACAAATTCAGCTTCAGTCGTTGATTGTGCTACTACTTCTTGCTTCTTTGAACTCCACGAGAAGCAACCTGATCCAAGTGAAAAACAGAAACCTATTGTACTTTTCATATTCCACTGAACCATCCCAATCACTATCCACAAAGATAATTAATTTCATCTCAGAAACTACACTAAATTTCACACCATAACTTTGAGTCTCTTTCAGATACCTCAACACTCTTTTTGCTGCAATTAGATTTTCTTCAGCTGCACAATGAAGAAACCTTGAGAAAATGTTTACTGCATACTGAATGTCAGGTCTAGTAGCTGCTAGATACATTAGACAACCTACTAGTCTTCTATATTCACTCTCATTCTCAGAATTCTGCACATTACTCTTGCTCAATTTCTCTTTCTGGTTAACAGGATAGTGACTACCTTGCACTCTTCCATTTTAAATTTCTTCAGGATCTCTTTGATGTATTTCTTTTGACAGATAAATATTTCACCTTCTTTTTTGTGAATTTTCATGCCTAAAAAGTAAGACATTCTCCTCAAATCTATCATCTCAAATTGCCTCATAAGTCCTGCTTTCAGATTCAATATTTCACTTTCTTCCTCACCTGTAACCAGCAAATCATCAACATAAATAGAAACCACAACAAGACCATTCTCACTCTGTTTGAAGTACAAAGTGACTTCACTTAAACTCTTCTGAAACTCAAACTGGTGCAAATATGAATCAATTTTACTATATCATGCTCTAGGAGCTTGTTTCAATCCATACAAGGCTTTCCTCAATTTGTAAACTTTGTCTTCTTGTCCTTTAACAACAAAACCTTCTGGTTGTTCTACATAAATGTCTTCATATAAGTCACCATTTAGGAAAGCTGATTTCACATCTAGATGATAGATGATCCATTTTTTCTGAGCAGCAACAACTAGTAGCAATCTGATGGTATCCATGCGAGCAACTGGAGCAAAC
>LTAE01009356.1:0-16699 GCA_001647135.1 Pontederia paniculata
GCTAAAATATATTCCGTAAATTAACTTAATGGGTTTCGTACACCAATTTTTACTCGCTATATTTGCCTCTAATATGCTCGTTATTAGAGAAAAGTATTATTGCTCGTAAATTTGCCGCAATTTTGCTCGCTAAGTTTAATAATTAGTTTGCTCGTGAGTTTGTCGTCTTCTTCTGGTAATTAGCGAGCAATTCAGCGAGCAAACTCTGCTCGCTAAATTAAACTTCGTAAATGTTTCGTACGATGACTATTACTCGCTATTATTGCCGCCAATATGCTCGTTATTAACGAATAATAAATTTGCTCGCTAATTGGTCGCAAATTTGCTCGCTAATCTCAATAATTTTATTACTCGTGACTTTCTCGTCATTTTCTCGTAAGTAGCGAGCAATTTAGCGGCAAAAAATTGCTCGCTAAATGTTGCTCGCAAAACACCATTTTTCTTGTAGTGATGAAATAGGCTAAGACAATATCATAAAACATAAACAAATATCATTAATACTCAATCATCAATTTAATGCAATGTATTGTCCCATATCAATACTCTATTTCCTTTCCGTACAACATTATGCAATACTCTTGTTTCATTTTATGCAATGCTTTGGATCAATGCTCTAATTCTTTTTCCATGTAATGCTTTGGATCAATGCTCTAATTTCTTTCTATGTAATATTTTGAATCAATGCAATACTTTAGTCCAAGCGGATTATCTTATTATCTTTGACTTATCTCATTAGTGACATTGAGGTGACTTTGAAACAACTAAAGAGCTCCTTGAAGGTACACCAAGAAGATGGTTAGTGGTGGTGCACAAACCACTATAAGGGCGCACAAGGGGGAGGATGCTCAAGAATACTTTGTTGCACAACGAGGAGAAGGTTGTACAATGAATAGCTTCCTGCAGCTATACTACTAGCCCTAACAATGCAATGATTCATCATTAATTCTCAATAATGCAATGCATGAAGATCTCAACATTAATTTAATGAATATGGTTGAACACTTATATTTTTCACATATTAGCCCTTAATGTAATATCGAATCAAGGAACAATTCATCACTAGAGGAAAACATATCACATGAGCCTCACGGACACGGACTATGCCAAAATTGAACTCAAGTCGTGTTTCGTGACATGCATCACATCAGCATACGTTGTGATCATTGATGCAGACCATGTTAGGGTTTGAAAAGGTCGTGTAGGAAAAAATAATTTATCTCGTCATACATTGCCAAATCCTAATTGTCAACATAAGCCGCATTAGGGGCTAACACGGGCTATGTACCATCCATGCATTGATAGATTTCAAACATTACGGGGTGTGTTCATAGGTTGCATCGAGGATACAACCTTCTGACACTAATTGTGCACTAGCATCCAGTAGGTTAATTTAAATAACTTGGAACATGTTCTCTACGTTTGGGCGATGCAGATTGTGTCCGGTATGGACTCAGACGTGTTGCATGATCTACACAATTTACGGTTTGATCCCTACAGACAAGGACCTTGTCCGAGAGGTACGCAGTTCGTGTTCAATTGTTCTCGCCTCTTTTCTCTTTCTACTTTGATTAGTTCCAAGTTTGTAAATAGAACTTCATGCAGTTAAATTCAAACTAAATAAAAGTTTAGGTATCTGAGAGGAGATCAAAAGTGGAACCCTAGTGTAATTCATCTATACATGAAAAATCAATATATATGAGGGATCAACCTATGAACATACCTCGTTCGTCGATTTATTACCGGTGTTGCATCTTCTATCGTTCGTACCCTTCATCTCCTAATCTTCTTTTCCTCGCTTGCATTGTTGCTAATAATCGTGTTTTCTTATTGACATCCTTGGAGATCGAGAGAGCAAGAGGGAGAGAAAGAGAAAGGAGAGGGAGAGAGGGAGAGAAAAAGAATATGGAAAGAACTTTGTGATGGCATTAGGAGAAAATAATAACCCTTGGGAAAAAATCATGGCCTAAGGGTTTATATAGAGGAATTTTGGGCTTCATATTAGGTTAAAAACAAAATTAAATTAGAACTCCAAATCAATTAAAATTTGGACACCCAACCTCCTTAGGCAACATGGGCCGTGTCCGAGTTGGACACGGTCCATGTCCTATTTTTTTCTTTGACTTGACTTCGGGTATTATATAATAACCTTCTTAAAATTAAATTTGTCCTCAAATTTGGACGTAGATCTAAGAAATTGTTCACTTTTGACTTTTAACTCTCATTATCATTCATCACTATTCAATCATTCTAATAGTTTCTAATCACATCACTAACTCTCTATATATTTCTTGTGGTGACAATGTCCATTGTATATGAATCATCCTTACCTCCAAAAATTTCATGACAAAAGTCATTTATATCCTTCATCCTAGTTGGTGACTTCTCATCATTCATTATGAATTCAAAATAATAATCATATTCTTAAGTTTTTGTAAAATTCTCAATCGCCAACTTGACATTTATACCTTACCTTAAGTATGTATAGGGCATTCAATAAAGCTTTTTGCATTCCCCTAACTACACTCCCAGTAACATATGAGGATGGAAACATTTTAAATCATCTAATCTCTAATCATTTCTCCTATGATCACCTATGTATAATAATCTTATGCTTAATCATTTCTCCTATGATCGCCTATGTATAATAATCTTATGCATAATCATTTCTTGATAATCATCACTAAAGTATTTAATCAAAGCTCTCATTCCTCGAATACATTGTCAAGGTTAGATTCCTAATCATAGGCACAAATCTCCCTTCACTTTATTTATTGAATTTCTATCCTCAATACATGAAACACATCATGTGAATCGGGTGATCGATAACCTCCTTAAGACTATCAATTCAAATTTATTAATTAATAATTTTACATTCATAACCCTTTCATTATATATAGTCTCAATTACTAATTCCCTTGCCACACTTAATTTGTGTGTACATCACAAGTTCTTATCCTTGTTTTACTTTGAAAGTTCTCCAAACCTAATAAAACCCTATAGAAGTCCTAGATAGACTTTGGGGGCTATAATTACATATGCCCAAAAGCTTGAATATTCATGCTAGGAGGAGGCATCAACCTATGACTTGAAGCCAAGAACTCTAGAGCACTCGATGGGGCGACTAAGAAGATTTCTATACAATTGTAACTCGAGGATCATATACAAATTTATTTATCATCAATATCCAAAGTATATTCTATTCTATATATCATTGGGATGATTAATATTGTATTTTTAATGCTTACTTGATGGATCTTGTTGCTGATTTCTAATAGTTTTATTGATAGGAAAACTTGTGAATCTTTTTCGGTATTGACCACAATATTTTTAAATTTTTTGAACATTGTTATTGAGTGTATTGCTTTTCTTAAGTTTTGATTGAATTAACTAGTTGAGTATTGATCCATCTTCTACTAATAAATGAAAATGAACATTAACTACTTAGTTGAAGCAATACATGGCATGTCAATTCTGTGGTGAGTTGAATTGATATCAAAATGATTAGTATAGTGTCATAGCTAATTGCATCTTAATATGATTAAATATGCGGGTAGGTAAAAAACGAAATGGTTTCTAATCCATAGTGTCATAGCTATTTATGATAGTTGATCTTTACCTTGAATGGGAGGTCATAAATTAGGTGTTCCTAATCCACTCAAATGTTAAATTTCTTATTCATTGCTTAAGTTAATTATTGTAGAGGCAAAACATTCACTACAGGAATAATACATTTTAGCGATAGAAGATTATTGACTGATATAGATGTCGCTAATAGTGATAATTTTAAGAGCAAATGATAGTTGATCCTTACCTTGAATGGGAGGTCATAACTTAGGTGTTCCTAATGCATTCGAATGTTAAATTTATTATTCATTGCTTAAGTTAATTATTGTAGAGGCAAAACATTCACTACAGGAATAATGCATTTTAGCGATAGAAGATTATTGACTGATATAGATGTCGCTAATTCGTCGCTAATAGTGATAATTTTAAGAGCAATGACGATGTGTAAAAATGAACATTGAGGAGGGCGCTAGTAGAATGATTTGTATGAGCAATGACGATGCGTAAAAATGAACATATGAGTGATAAGTGCTTTGACATAATGATTTGTATTATCAAAAGTATGTTGTCTGCCTCTAATAAACTTCCTGAAAATTATTATAAATGAAAGAAAATGATGAGTGAACTTATAATAGAGTACTAAAAGATTGATGCTTATTGCAACCATTGCATGTTGTATTACAAGGACATAGCGAATTAGAAGTTGTTATGTATGGGTGAGTCTCGATTCAAACCAAAGTCAAATTCTAATAGTAATCATATGGATATTTTTGTTGCAATTTTCAAATATTTTTCGATGATATAAAGATTGTAATGCTTATTTTTATCCAAGAATACTGCACAATTTATGCGATGGCATGCAGAGGATATTGTGAAGTGGTCTCTCAGTTATGATACACCCTTTATATGCAGAAGCGTGGAAAAATTTTGATACATGTCATCCTAACTTTGCTATAGAGATTTACAATGTCAAATTAAGTCTTTGCACTAATGGTTTCAATCCATTTGGAAATTCAACAACATCATATTCATGCTGACCTATATTTGTTACTCTTTATAATCTTCCACCAAGTACGTGCTAAGTAGGGAGCACATTTTTTACTTGCATGATTCTTGGTCCAAAGTCGTCGAGCAAGAGTATAGATGTGTATGCGAGGTCTCTTGTTGATGAATTGAAAATATTATGGGAGGATGAAATTTTGACATAATTAGGCTGAAGACACCCACAATCTGACCACCTGGATTTGGCATTCATCATAATTGGAAAAAGAGAAGTATATTTTGGGATTTATCATATCGGTCCTCAAATCTAGTGCCACATAATATATATGTTATGCATGCGGAAAAGAATGTATTTGATAACATATTCAACACTGTAATGGGCATCAAAGGGAAAACCAAAGATAATATGAACTCTAGATAAGATTTGAAGCTTATATGCAAACGTCTAGAACTTGAGTTGGTTCATCAAAACGAAAAGTTCATAAATTCAATAGCTAATTATGCATTAAGTAATGAACAACGTAAGCTTGTGTTTGAGTGGATAAAATAATTGAAGTTTTCGGACGGATACACGTCTAACATATCTCGTCACTTCAATAGTTAAGAGGGTAAGATATTCAGGATGAAGACGCCTGATTGTCACATATTTATGCAAAGATTAATTTCAATCACCTTTCGATAATTTTTGCCGAAACCTATATGGGGGACACTCACTGAATACAGTATATTCTTTAAAGAATAGTGCGATTACAATATACGAAAAGATGATATGATGCGTTTTGAAATTATCAATTATAATTACCTTATGCAAAGAAAAAATATTTTCACCATCATTCTTTGATGTCATGGATCATTTGGTCGTCCACCTCACCTACGAGGCAAAAGTAGAAGGGTCAGTACAATTTGGATGGATGTACCTATTTGAGATGTGCATGTTGTACCTAAAGAGAAAGGCAAAATATAAGGCAAAAATTAAAGGATATATATGTGAAGCATACTTTTATGAAGAAGTTTCAAATTTCACATCGTTGTACTTTGAACCTGAAATTCAAACAAGGCGAACTCATATCACATGGAATAATAACAGTGGAGAAGAAACCAACAAAGAGGACTTATCTATTTTTTAGTTTCCATTACGTCTGATTGGGAGAAACAAATAAATTTATGTTAAATAACAATGATTTATTGATTGCGGAAAGTTATGTACTTCTCAAGATTTTGAAAGTGGAGCCTTATCTAAAGAAAGAATATTTACTGAAGATTAGTTTATATTAGGTTATAAATATCATAATTCATATAATTCATTTTTCTTTGTCTAGGGACAATTTGAAGATTTTCAAAGATAATTGAATTGTAATATGACGGATTCAATTTTTACAACTCCGAGATGAACAATTTTCGAGTTGGCTTAAGAAGCAAGTGCTTGATGGTAAAGTGACAAATAGAAACATTAGAAATTTGAGTTATGGACCGAAGAAAAAAGTTAACTTATAACGATCTTGATGTGGTAAAAGTGTGTCATTATAAAAATGTGACATCAAGTTTCAAAACGTCAAGGTTTGACAGCTCTGGACCCGGGGGCAACCGGATAGAAATAAATTATCAACAAGTCTTAAAAATTAACCTAAACACACAACTCCAATCGCATGTTATGATTATCCTTGTAGTATTTTAGGATCAAACCCATAGGAAAACTTAGAATTTCACAATGCAATCACTCTATTCTACCATGAACCAAAATCAAGAAGAATAATAGTTTGTGTAGACATTTAGATGAAATAGAACTAGAATCTGAAAAGAAAAATAAAATAAAATATTTTTTGTGTTTTAAGATTTAAAGTGAGCAAAAGTAGAACCGAAACGAATGAAGTCGAATCACTCAAATATGGAAGTAGCCAAGACATGGGAATTATTTGGAACCCTATTTGCTAATGAACATATGAAGCTCAAATAATGATGACTTGAGATATTAAGATAACGAACCTAGCTACTCTCGCAGCCAAGGCTTGAACTTAAATCCCTTGACTTCTCATACACAATCTCTTGATGCTATGGATAACCCTTCCCTAATCAGCTCTAGTTATCTGTTGGAACTTCTCGGCCTCGCACGACTCTCTTAGACAAAGGGATTCTCCCTTTCGGTCTCAACCCCATAAGAGTGGAATGAAGTTCACACCTCATAAAGCCCTACTCCTCTCTCGGATCCTTGTAGTGCTCGTGCATCATATCCTTCCCTCTCGGGACAGGGATGCAACATAGATATGAATAATCAATCCAATTAAAAGATAGCACAAATATGAACTACAAATTATCTCTTCTCAATGGAAAGGTTCTCCCTCTCGGTCTGAACTCTCCACCTCAAATAGGATAACAAGTAGCTCATCACATCAAAATCAGCACATATAAAAAATACACACCTGCACATGAGTTATGGGCCGTGAGAAGACGTCACGGGCAGTGAAGATCAAAGATTAATTGAAGATTCAATCATTTACGGGCCATGAAGAATTGACATGGGATGTGAGAAAGTTGTTCATATTGATATTTTAATGATTTTGATAAGATTTGACGATCGGAAAAAATTCTATCTGATTCATGACTTTAGAGATTTGATTGAAAGACATTCCTAAGGATTTAGAAGAGATTTTATGATGAATTCATGACAATCGTTGAAGAAGATTTGATTAGGAGATTATTGTGAAACCCTAATCTAGAGGGGTATAAAAGGATAGAAATGAGATGATTCAGAGAGGATATTCAGATACAGAGAATATAGAGACAAAATTTAAGAGAATAAGCCAAAGGGATCTATTCGAAGCCTTGAGCGAAATTCTAATTTTCTGAGGTGAAGAAGAACAAGACATTGAAGACCTTCGGCTAAGATAGTTTGATTTCTTATTTTCTGTTGGGAGAACTATTTTCCTTTTTTTTTAGTTATATGTTTTAGGAAGTTCTGAACCTTATTTAGATTATCTATTGATTTGTTTCTTTTAGAACATGATTATTGTTTTTAATGTTGTTCTTACTATGAGATGATTATCGATTTCCTTTATTGACTACTTAGTGTACAAGAATTAGTGGTCTGATCTGTAGGAAGAATTGATCTTTGAATTCTAAGTCCTAGCAATTCATGTCACAATCTGATTACTCGCGAGAGATTCTAGGTTGTGTGGCATGTTAAGCTGAACTTGATTAAGCGGTTAACAATATAAGTTTTGCATCGTTAAAGCATCTTAGATTAGAAACTGTTTGGGGTGGATTCGCTTGAACGTCCTCAGCAAATCTGAACCTAGGGTAGGTGATTGCATCTGTTTAGGGAAACACATCTTAAGCAAATGTTAGTCCATAACTTGAAGCAATTATAATTCAATCTAATTTACTGGTGAGAGAGAGTCCTAAATCATTCAACTTTATTTGATTTGATCTCATCTGACTTCATCTATGAAATTTTATCTTTTATTTGCTGAATAAACTGAAATTAATCTTTATTCTACTACTTTTAGATATAAACAAGTCTAGGTTATATTAGTTCTCGCGGGTTCGACATGCTTACTCTTAATCATTATATTACTTGAACGACTAGTGTGCTTGCTAGTGTATTTAGACCGCATTAATCATCCCAACAATTTGAAGAATACAGAGTACTCTAAGGATTGATGACGAATTCCTACATGACCCTCTTTTCGAGTTTACTACACAGAAAACTTCTCTGAACCCTCATCAAGATGTTCTCACATTCTTGGCTTGCAGACATAGGTTTCATGCTCCTAGCATGCAAAATAAGCCTCTGAGCGAGTTATTTATAGCCTCCAAAGAATCTTTAGAATTTCCATAGAATTTGAAAATATTTGAAAACCTTTTCAAGTTGAAACAAGAAAATCATTTTCAAATACATAATTAACTTTAAGGCTAAAAATTAAAACACTATCACAGATCTGCTTAACTATGTTTTTGTTTGATCCATAAAGATTTCGAGTTCGTTAGGAGTCCTTTTCAGTGAAATTAGTTCAAAAGATCACAGTTCGAGTGAGAACATATGAATTTGAGCTTTTTTATGACTTGTGATGGAATTTAATCAGTTGTGAAACCAAATTATATATTAGACATAGATGTAATGACCTATTACGGAATAAGGTGACCCATGAACACATCTCACACCTCGTGATGGAATATAGCACCTTGTTAATCATGATACTCAAACATGGAAACTATCATTTCCCCTTACGTAACCACATATAACGACTCATAACATATCCTATCTTCAATATGATCTTACTGTCAAGGTCGTAACTAGTATTCTGTCCCCGTGAAATGCGATTTCATGACCCATAACAGTCATATCACGACCCGTTAGATCATTTGAAATTGTTGTAGCTTCAATGGTTGTGATGACCTTGTTAAATTTAATTTTGCTACAACTCAGGACAACTTCTTTGATTTTCTATTTACTAATTAATCACGGGCCAGTACAAGTATGTGATTTGTTGTTACATGACATTTAACAACCCATTAAATTATGTTACAATTCATGACAACTTCTTTGATTTGCTATTTTAGGTTGACTTTGACTCCGATTTGAGCACAATTTTTTTAATACCTTCATTGTTGCTAGCTTTCTCGTGTGTTCTAGGCAATAAAATTATAAAAACATGGATAAATTTATTACTAAAAAAATAATAAAAATAACCTAATAAAATGGTGCATGCCATGGCAAAATTTACTAAAATAAATCAAAATACAAAACTAAGTATATGTCAAAATATGCATGCATCAAGACTGCGTCTTCAAGTGTCCATATTGTCACAACTATGACATATGTTTTCCTAGTTGTTACTATATATTAATTCATTTGTCTCGCTCACGGTCGTGATTCATCATTCATGATCTATAACTTGAGCAATTCATGATTGTGACATGCCCTTCACGGTCCATCAACATTGAATCTTCAATTGATTATCTTGTCAATCATGAAAGTATGATTTCACAATCATGATAATCAATTTCACAAGTCATGATAAATTTTCAGAATTTTTACATCAGCTCAAGCTCAGGTTCATGTGTGATAGCAAATCATGGTCATAATTCAAAAAATTTCAGCAATCCTCTTCAAAATTCTAACTTCAACTATTTTGCATTCTCTCCCTTTACTTTACCATGTTCATCTAGGAAACAAATAAAAAACCTTGGTAGATATTGACTGATGAAATTTAAAATAAAAATCTTATCAATAGATGTATGTCATTATGAAATTAATAGAAAGTAACTAAATATGTCATGCAAATATGTGTCACAATCGGCATGTATCTAATGCCCCCAAGTTTATAATCTTGTTTGTCCTTAATTTAATATCAGGGCAAACTCAAAACAATCCTATCATAATTGTCCTTTAAACCAATACTTTTCTTACACTGTCCATTTACATCCTCCATTATAGGAGCATTTCTCCTTTGTCATAAGCTATATGTTTCATAAAATTTTTTAATCATAAACATTCTATAATAATCTCAAGTTCTATCTCATGCACAAGAAAATTATAGTTTATTTAATAATAACATTAATGTTGAATATGCAAGTATCAAATGAGTTTTGAGTTGATGGATCATAGATTAATTTATTAATCTTAGGTTATTAGGATTTAAAAGTCTACGACGGATTTAGTTGCCTGAGCATTCCTAAATTCTTAATGAAAGTTTGAATTTTGATTGTTGAGTTGACTCTTAAGTATTCTTCCATATTGTACAAGGTGTCCTTCACACACCTGATATTGTAAATCCATCCATCATATCTTTTTGTGTGAAAGGCATAGGTATTGTTTATAGATTGCCACTAGAAACTGGGTTGTGCCACGAAAAGCGGACGTTAGGTAAGTCGTTGCAAATAAAACATATAAGAACTTGCCTAAAAAAAATGACCCGTGAACTGTGGTGCCCTATTGCTAGAAATATCATTCTATTATTTTTTTTTCTGGAAACAACAAATAAAATAATATACCAATTGACTATTATAAAATGAAAATTTTGAAAATGATTTTTTTAGAAATTAAAACAAATAAATCAAATTAGAAAAATATTTCTAAAACCAAGGCCGATCATTTCTTGTAGTTTAATTTGAGTGTTTAACCTATAATTAAATTCCCGTTGTCATCTTGCATTGTGATTTTAAAGTGTGGAATATTTTGAAGGCCATACAATTGGGGAATGCCCCCAATTTTATATTATAGCATTTTATAATTAATTTTTATGCAAGTTTTACATGAATATAATTTTATAGTTTACTAGATGATTGGCCCTTAACCACAGCACTTAGTAAATAAATAAAACTACTTAATGAACAGAATAAAAACTCCAATTCGTACATATATATCAACATAATGCCGATCAATCTCATAATCTATTTCACTGATATGTTTGTGACGTTTGTCATGAAATCTCAGCACCTTTTAAGCTCGATCACATGATTAGGAAAAACGAAATTAAAATACCAATTAACAGGCAACTATAATAAGGGCCTAAATAGTACTTTTATTTGTAACCCTGAAAAATCTTGCTTGTTAGTTCACCCTCCTACAGTTGAGCCTAATCTCCCCATCCTTCCCTGTTAGAGGGTTGATGTTTCCAACTTTCACCATTGCTGCGGCGAAGTCCCTGAAAAATGCTGTCCCATTTACACTGTAGAACCTTACCAAAGCATCTTGAGATCCACCATTGAAGAGCTCCTGGTCCGAGTGAAGCAATCCCTTCTTAACTACAAGGTTTTTGAAGAAGCTGTTGTCAAAGCGGTTCGGCGTTTGATAGTCGAGGGGAAACACCACGGCATCGTTCGCTCCTGTCTGCGAGCACCGCGTCCTACGTGCTGACGCAAAGGTGGGGTCGATGTTGGCATCGGCGAAGATGCGGGGCCGGAAGTGGCCGCACTGCGCCTGGCCGATGGTGTGCGCGCCAGAGAGCGCAGTCATGTCTCTTGGGCTGAGGTTCTTGGCTGCGAACATGGATATCAAGTCTGAGAGGCTCGCAAAGGGGGCGGGGAGATTGCTCGTGGAGCTTGGTCTCCTCGCGTCCCTGCGACCCAATGGTACCCGCCACGTCGGTCCGCCGAGCTGCATGCATGTGCCGATGGCATAAGTACGTACATATAAAACATTAGCTTCCGTTCATAATATTATATCAAACAGTGCCGTAAGTGCAAGGTGAAACTAACCAAGTTCACGCCCTCGCGAGCGGACAGGGCGAGGATGTCAGCGCAGGAGACTGTTGCCTTGCAGACGGACTCCACGCGGGCTTTGATGGCGTCGATGATCTCGAATCCGCGGACGGACTTCCGGTTCGGCGCATGATCCTTCTCGCTTACGAAATTTCCCGGTGAGTCATCCAGAAGGATTGATCCGTCACAGCCCTGACCAAAGGTCGATCGCACAGTACGTGCACACTTAGTCCCTAGCTAGTAATATATTATCAACAATGCGTAAAATAAGCAAGACTCAGTGGAACTCACGTTTGCAAAGCAGTCATGGAAGAAGAGGCGAAGAATGGATGCAGCCACTCTTGGCTCCTGCTTCACAAACCCGGTCATCACATTACGCACATGAGTTTCCAGGTTTGGGCAACTTTTGGCGTAAAATCCAGTGGACAGCTGACCATTGGCAGCACAAAGCAGAGAAAGGAGAGAGAGCATGAGGAGGAGGGTTCCATGGATGAGAGAGGACATGACCATAAAAGTTTCTAGCAGTTACTAGTAAAGAGATTAATGCCGCCATTGTTTCCTGTTATGGTATGATATATAGGAAGAAGAGGGGGATACCAAACACGGACACCTATTTGAACTTTCAAGTGTACGGGAACCTTTATTTTCTTGTCAGAAAGATACATTTGTCACGTTTGGGTGTCAAAAATAAATACATCTCAGCAGTCCTAAACAATATACAATAACAAAGTCCATGGGGGGAGCAAAACTTTGTTCCTGAACATAATACAAGTTGAGACTACTTTTATCACTGCAGCATCGTTCGCAGCAATCGTCACGGAGAATGTGGTCTTTTATCACATGCTTAGCTCTGCTCCCTCAGATATATTTATTTCCTTATTTAGTATATATTCAAAAGCCTTGTTGAAGGCTCATTTCATCCCTTGGTGTCCCCATATCTCATTACTAATCAATCCTTTGATTAGTTCAAAATTAGCGAATTAATTGAGCATTAGCAACACGAAGTTATTGAAAAGATTTTTCGTCGTAGTTGCATTTACAAAGTTGTCTTATATGTACTTATAAACAGTCTTACATTAATCCAATTTAAAGTAAAAAAATGCAAGTACATGTTAATATTAGAAAGTTTTCGTTTCATTTCTTCAAATAAAAAAATTGGTTCATAGAAATTAATCGTGTGCTATACGGCTATATATGTTACTGATTATGTCAAGAATGTTTAGTTATAAAATTTTATGCCCTGACATGAAAATTTCCCCTAAATCCTACAAGTTGCATATGGAAAAAAAATAGTATGTGGATGATGAGTGTTGAGATTAGATCTTTGCCTGATGTAGTAATGTAGTATGCATCAGGTATAATTAACATATGCGTACGCTAAGGGGAATATTTCGGGCGTCTAACGGATTGAACCGTAGCGCATGTGTTTTCATGCAACTATGTTGCCAAGATCCAACATTGCACGTGTTTTTCCATTTAAAAACTAAATTAAAACATTTCACGTGAACGCAACAACGACCAATCCAGTCATTCATCATATAATCTTATCTTAATATTTAATGTGTTTCTAGAAGCATCTCGAATCTATTGTTATCAGGTCTCCAAACAAATTTTGGAGGGATCAACTATAAATAATAAAACAATTAAACACTAAATAAATTATTACAATAGTATTGCTAATTAAAATTAGATATTGAGTAGCTCGAAAATTTAAATTGCAATTTAGGGCACATATAAAGGAAAAAAAGAGTTATAAGCATAACGCATCACTATAATGAAGGAGAAGATAGTTCTAAACAGTCATCAAAATATTTTAAATGGTTCAAAGTATCATCACATATGTATTCGATTCCGCTAGAAAAAAATATAAACATTAGGTATGCCGTCGAAATAAACTAAAATAGAATAATCAACAACAAAAGAGTTTAGTCTCTGTGTACCTTTGAAATCACATTCTAAACGATAAAAAAATAAAAAAAAAATCAAGTCGTTTGTCATTTTTGTTCTACATCAATATATCTCACACTCTTCATACCTGATGACCTCAAACTCAAGTGATGGGCCAACTAGAAAAAATGCCATATGCCAACATTGAAAATTCATTGACCAATGCTTTAAAATATGTTGGCAGATGTACGAGTCATTAATGAACAAAATATCTATTGGGTATACTCGTTATCGTAAAAGCCTATACAAATAAATAAATGTATGTTGGTAACGACAAAAATATTTGCCAATGAACAAATTTATTTTGTTTGCATAGATTAACTATATATTAACAGTGTCATGGTCTATCTAAACAAATATGCAAAACATATCCGACAGACAATGTGTCTACTACTAATGCAAGTGATATGGGAAAAACTATGCTAATAAATAAATGTCTGTTGGCAAATTTTACAATATTTATTAACTTTTATTTTTAAATTGGTCTATTCCAAGAAACAATTTCATCACTAATTTCATAATGCGAATATCAATTTACTAGCACAAGATTGTTAAGTTTGAGAGTCTAATTAACCTCATTTTTCTTCATGTAAACTTGTAGCATTGAATCCTATCCTGAACTTATACAGTTTATACATCAAATAAATTTAATTAAAAGATTAATATGCATCAACAATACAAAATTATCTATATATCTAAGATTCATAAATATGAAACAACTAAAATATTACACTTATATGACATAAATATGAGTAATAAAATAAAAATTGTATTTACATAATAAGAAACTAACAACAATTGCATTTTTTTAAGGTAAAAAAGATTAAAGAAACACCAAAGTTAGATACAATAATTTTCAACTCATAATATATTCTTTGTAGTTTAACAACCATAATTTGGATCTACAAATAACTTTATTCAAATATTATTATTTTGTATTATGTATTTTGAAACTTCAACTATGAGAATTATATATAACCAAACTTTAAAGGAAGGCATTTTATTAAATTAATGATAATA
The DNA here is from genome assembly GCA_001647135.1 of Pontederia paniculata. NCBI lineage: Eukaryota > Viridiplantae > Streptophyta > Magnoliopsida > Commelinales > Pontederiaceae > Pontederia > Pontederia paniculata. The sequence goes on from LTAE01009356.1 coordinate 14,734, forward strand.
TCAAAAGCAAATAGTGCATCCAGGTCCTTGCAAACATAATAGTGGTATAAAAAAAATATTAGTAGACCCAATAACTCAAGGTATTCCTCTCATACCTTCTAGTTAGTGTAATCCTATTGTGATAGAAAAATGTAATTAAAAGCCTTATATCCTCCAACTCATCTGCATAATAAAATAATGAACAATCAGTTTGGCAAAAAAATCAAATTCTCTAGAAACTAATATAAATTTGGAAAATATTTAAGTATTGGACAAGTTTAACTCATACATGCATGAAATTCCTCTTAGTTACATAAATTAGTTGTTCTTGGAACAACATGAAGCAACATTTATTTCCATAATAAATAATTTATTTAAAAGAAAAGATTAGAAGAAAAGTATATGAACCTTATCAATGCAAAGAATAATTTCATCACTAATTTCATAATGTGAATATCAATTACTCCATTCTTTAACTTTCATCAATTATACTTCATTATTCATCATTCATCAATCATCAACAACTATCATCAATCAATAATCCTAATCCTCTAATACAATATGAAAATATAATATTTAGACCAACTAATTATTTTTGTTATCCTTGACTTATTCCATTATTGACTTTGAAATGATTTTCAGGATTGCTTTGGTGATTTTGAATTGTTCACGAGTCTTGGAGGTCTCACCATAGGTTAATGGGGGTGCAAACGTCATCACCACATAAGATGCTCAAGAAATCCTTTTGTTGCAAGACGAGATTAAGTCAAACAATAAGAACTGGGTGGCAACTGCCCTACTCGTCCTATCTTTAACATCATGCGCTCCCAACACTTTAACGATATATGATGACCTCAACAATTAATTTAGGTGAAGCATGATGATCCTTTATCTTGTTCACATAATTAATCCTTAACAATAAAAATAAACTATCATCATTAACATCTCAGTAGCCCGACACAAGCCATGTTGGGCACGGACACGGCCATGTCGGTGTTGAATTCAACCTCGTCAACTGGCCATTTTGGCAAGTTGATGTGAGCCGTGTCGAGTAAAGACACAATCAATTTTCATCTTTCCAGCATTATTCCAATAAAATAAACCTCTTGAAATGTGTGCCACTTTTTGAACAGTGTTCGTACTTCAACGCAACGACTGTCATTTTCTTAAGAAAATAATCATATCGATAAATGCGTTAGGCAATGCGGGTCGCGTTCGTCATTAACACGGAGTTTTCACGATCGTATCAATTTAGGGTTTATTGTTCAACTTCTTTGGCGAACGCAAACCGTGTTCGATTGGGCGGGCCGTGTTATACATCTTTAATTTATTAATCTGATCATGCACCTTACGTCAGAATGGCATAAGCCATGTTCAACGACCATCCGTGTCCATCGGCACTAGGGTTCCAACCGAGGACGCGGTTGTGTCCAAAGAGGACCCAATCCATGTCTTGGCTTAACATATTCATATCGGTGGATGTGGCCCGTGTCTAGGGTGGACGCGGACCATGTCACACTGACTTATCAGGCATGCACCGACGGCACGGTGTCATCTCAATGGATGCAGGCCGCGTCTAAGGAGACTCGGTCCGTATTCCGTCATCATCTTCTTAATTGAAATAATACTTAGTGCACATGAATTGCTAGATAAATCTTGGCCGAATTAATCTATTCATGTAGGCAATTAGTCGTGTATTAAACACCCTAATAATCACATTAACAATTATCTAGCATAAACCCTAACTTGCAATTTAATTATCATGACAACCTATCTATTGGGATCCACCTATTTACATACCGAATCATGTAGACTTTTAGGGATTGACTCTGCTCTTGTATGCATGTTCTCCTCCTTGCTCTCAAGTTGCTGCATATCCTCCTCACATTCTCCTATGGATTTGACATCATCCGATGGTGAGGGAAGGGAGAGAGAGAGAGAGAGAGAGAGAGAGAGAGAGAGAGAGAGAGAGAGAGAGAGAGAGAGA
>LTAE01009357.1:3329-14181 GCA_001647135.1 Pontederia paniculata
ATATATATATATATATATATATACCTGTCTTCCCCCATTCACCACCTCTTTTGCTTTCACAGCTACCCAAAAGAAAAGAGAAAAAAAAACCATAAAAACGCACAACATATCAAATCCCATACAAACATCAACAAAGTCGCAAAAAGAAAAGAACCATCTTTTGGCGGCAAGAGTTACAGCGGGAAACTTTTTTTTGTTTGTTTGATTTCTCCCGCCGTATTTTGATCTGCAGCCGAGCCGAGCATTAGACTCTGAAGTTTTTGCCCTCGAAGGTCTGGCCGAACTGCCAGTTGGCCGGGGCGACGTTCCAGGAGGTGGAGGTGCGGCGGTCGCTGCCGGTGACGCGGAAGGACAGGGACTGGCCGACGAGGACGGCGTTGGACTGCCAGTTCTGGCCCCAGTTGCGGGACATGGGCATCCACCCCGTGCGGGACCCCTTCACGCTCGCCCGGACGAGGTCGCCGGCGCCGGCGACGTTGGTGATGAGCACGAGGTTGAAGTACCTGAACCCGTTGATGGTGAACCGCACGCCTCCGGACTTCCTGCACGGCACCCTGTTCACAGTGCACCCACCGAAACAAGAACATGATTAGTTAACGCTAAACACCATTACGTAATTAATTAGTTCATTTAATTAGAAGAAGGCAGTCGTCCCTGTTTCACGCGTTTTGCTTTTTTGTCTCGGTTCGAGGTGATGGGTTCACGATGACCATATTGCCCCTCACTAGTTGACGAGGGAGCTGTTTTTTATTTTTTTTTTCCTCACTTCCAAAATAGAAAAAGGAAAGAAAAAAAAAATGTTCACGGGAGGGTGAATTTTAAAGGAAGGGAAGGTAGCGAGCAAAGGTCAAAAACACATGGTGCACTATTTTTAATTTTAATATCACATAGCTGCTAAGTATAACATATATATATAAGTATATTATTATAATGTGGAGAGAGGTATTATTTAAAATGTGGAGGAGCATTTGACGCCAAACAGCTCCTTTTTTTTGCTTCAAATGTATGTAGCTCCCGTGCTCTCTTGTTTGTATAAATTATGTTCCACAAATAACAAGATTACATGTACTAGCTATAAAACACTATATTATTATTATTATTATTATTATTATTATTATTATTATTATTATTATTATTATTATTATTATTATTATTATTATTATTATTATTATTATTATTATTATTATTATTATTATTATTATAAAGTACAAACTAAATAGTTTAACTAAAGTTCAAATTAGAAGGTAAGGTAAGAATTATTGGTATCCAAGAAATGTAATATCAGGAACTACAATATTATTAGCCATAATACTTACGTTCAAATCAAATAATTAATGTTTTATAGTGCAGTAGATGACCGTAATGTTGTAAAAATAGTAATTGATAATTATTTTTTAATCATATTTGTCTTCTTTTCCAGATAATTAACAAATAGTTGCATGATATATAACTAAAAGAAAGAAGAGTGCCATTAAGAAATGGACGAGAGGACGGCTACTGGAAAGGAACAGAGGGAGGATCCCGTATAAGAAGAAAGCGTGCATTACCGGCGGTAGGAGACGGGGACAATGCCGGCGCGGTACTCGGCAATCTTGAGGAACATGGGCATGGCAAGGTCGAAGTGGGGGCGGGGCGGGTTGCACCAGCCGCCGTTGTCGGAGGGCAGGGCATAGTTTGGCGGGCAGAAGTTGGTGGCGGTGATGAAGATGGAGGGGCTGCCGGAGTGGCACCACTGCGGGTCGTCGGCGCACTTAATCTCGAAGCACGCCCCGCAGCTCTGCCCCGAGTTGAACAGCGCTGTGCTCAGCGCCGCCGTCTCCACCCCGTACCCCTGGCTGTACAGATTCCCGTACCCGCACGCGCCTCCTGCAAAAGAATGAACGTAGCAATGCGAAATGAGCAGCAATGCCTTAGATCGACTCAAGAGAGTGATACTAGAGAAGAAGGTTTAGGCAGTAGTACGTACCCATGGTGCCGGAGGCGTCGCTTCCGCCGTAGAAGGTGGCGTGGGCGTTCTGCCAGCCGCCGCCGGTGTACACGCCGGGAATGCGGGCGTCGGAGTGGGGAACGAAGGCGAGTATGATGGCCAACGAGGCGAAGGAGACGAGGACGGCGGCGGTGGACATGGCGGACGGAAGCAGTCGGGAGGAGGAGAAATGGCGGAGATGGTGGGGGAAGTGAGGTGAGTCGAGCGGAACGGGTGGTATTTAATGGAGAGAGAGACCTGGAAGTGGCATAAATGTAATTAAAGTGCTGTTTCCGGGGTAAATTACTGGAGGGGTGAGGTATACATCGATGGCAACCGGATGCGTTTGTGTTAAGAATTTTAGTACAGTTATCGTTTTGGGTTCCATGTGGTGTCGCATTGGATGCCTTTGGAAGTAATTTCCTACCGTTGGATTTTATTCTAACGGGGGATATCGTGACGATGCGGATGCAGTTAGGAATAAGTTGAAGGGTAAGGATGGGAATTCCGGAAGGAATTATCTACTCAATGGTGTGAGGATGGCGATCTCATGATCTCTTCCGTCGCTTTGCTTCTATTGCAAGTTGTGCGGTGCCGTTACCAACGGCCGTGATTCGTCCCAACTTTCTTCGTTTTCTATTTCCTCCCTTTTTTATTTTCTTCTTCATTTTGCTGTGTTTAATTTTTTTTCATTCATTGTACCTTTTTATTATTATTATTATTATTATTATTATTATTATTATTATTATTATTATTATTATTATTAAAGTTTGGGATGATGTGAGAAGGGAGAAGTGGAAAACTGAAATGAAGTATGGTGTGTAGTATGAGGACAAGCAGAATTGAAGGCGGCCCCCAAAATTACGTAAAAACTATTTTGTTGTCCAGCAGCAGCAGGGTAGGGTTTTAAACTTACAACTTGGATCATGCAGTTCATGGAAGGAGATTTGGCATTTTTAGGGGGCAAAAAGAATATTTTTTCAAAAAAAAATACTTATGGAATAAATATTTTGCTAATTTTATGCTGTATAACATATACATAACATATAATTAAACTATATATTTTAAAACGAAAAAGAATAATGCAGTCAATTAAATCTAGTTTTTTAAAAATAAATTTTATTTTTTATTTTGTTTCGAACATCAAATTAATTAAATATTATAGATAAAAAAGAAAAAGTTATTTTATGAGAAGTCCTCATTGTGGTGGTCGGCGGGACCCAGCCCAAGGGGAAAAAAAAGCTTAGTGCGTTGCCCGTATTCATCGGTCCAGAGATCGCGGCAAATGGAAGACATGAACAGGAACAGGAAGAGGAAGAGGGACGACCACGACGTCTCCTTCCTTAATATCCGTACTACTACTACGTCCTATTGCTACCCCCCACCACTGCTCTCTCTCTCTCTCTCTCTCTCTCTCTCTCTCTCTCTCAATTGTATTTGTTTTATCTTGAGACATTCGCCCCATGAGCAGCAGCAGCCAAACGCAACCAAACCTTCCGCATCGATCTAACGCCCCGTTGACGAACAGTAAAGCAGGAAACCATCATCTGCCAACATGAGCTTACTGAAAAAAAGCACAAATCATAAAGATGGATGATGAGTTAATTAAGTACGTATTGCAGCTTATGTTTCCCTTTTATTTAATTATAATTTCTCATTTATAAGATATTTTTTATTAAATTATTGTTTTTCCAAATTAATTGAAACACATGAAATAAATAAATGAGAATTCATTTCATGGTGAATTGATCTGAAAATTGATCCTCAAATCTTCTAACTCTCCGTAATCAACTCGATCGACTAACAAGTTGAAATTAATTTATTTCGACAGCGTTAACGTAAAATTAACCTGCATTAGCACTACAAGCATTGTTATACCTGGATCCATCAAATCTGAATCAATTGACTTAATTTGATTAAACATTTCTATTTCATATATATATATATAGGCTATTAGTGTGAGATCAATATTGTGATCTCACGGTGAGATCAATGTATCATGATCGTCATAATATCTTTAATGGTCAAGATGAACATTTAACTCAAAACATCTAGAATACTCATCTATCAGATGTGAATTATAACGGTCATGATGTATTGATCTCACCGTGAGATCAGTATTTCTGATCTCACGCTAATTTATATATATATATATGTGTATGTATATACGCCTAATGTTGTATTAAGTTCATCAATGTTCGTGCTGCATCGATAATGTATGTGGGAAAGTAATTAATTAATTAATTAATTAGTTCCCAAAAGCCTACATGCATGTAGCGTTGTGGCAAAGTGTGCATGGTTTAATTTAATTCGTCCAACAGCCTAATTAAAGCCTAACAAAATAATTAACAACTTTAGCTCTTTTGTCTCATGCATGATCAGCATACATTGGCATCTCTTGGGCATTATTATCCTCAATCGTACGTACCTTCCAATATTCCCAAAATAAAAGAGTTAAAAATAAAAGAAAAAAGGAAGACAAACACATAGTGTCAGGCACAAAGGTTCGCTCGCTAGCATCAAATGAGTAATATCATTGAGCAAGAATATGTATAAGTAGGCCATCTTTTTAAGAGAATGAGAATTGGTAGAGGATGACTTGCTGATATATCTAAACATATTTTATATAGAGAAGAAAGATAGCAAGCATCAGCATCCTTGGTTCCCACTAAATAAATGTTTTTCATAATCAGATTCAACATCAACTCGGAGAGAGTTTCAATTTAAATCGAATTGGTCGGACCAATTAAATTAGATGATTGAATCGGGTATGAACAAAATAGTATAAATAATAAATTTGTATATTATTAGTTTTTTAAATGTCATATACCTATCAAATATTACCTCATAATAATTAAAGATCAAAGATAACTATGTAATTATATACTTAGAAAATTACAATAATATAATTATTGCATAATAAAATACAACACAAAATTAATTAAAGAAGAGGATAATTAAAATATTTGAATAAGATTTAATCTATTAATTATTTTAATTTGATAATGCCAACCAATTATTATTGATTTAAATTCATGCACACATAAAATTAATCGAGAGTTTAATACTTTAATTTGTGTGAATTAAATAATTAAAAATGGATTTTCTTTAATTTGAACATGTGAGACTAAATAATTATTATGATTATCTATGAATTAATGAGCTGTTAATTAGGATTGAGTTTTTTTTCTTTTGAATTTGAACATGTGAGAGATAATGTAATATATGCATTAAAGTCATTAATTATAACAATATTTTTAATTTAAATTCATGAGACAAATTAGGTAATATTATAATGTCATTAAATATGATTGATTCTTTTTTATTTGAAGAAATCAGATTGATTAATTTTTTATTTCTGAATTGGGTGATTCAGAGCGATTTTGACCGATTTTGATCAGGTCAAACTGACTTAATTATAGCTTAGTCTAATTTATTATCCACTAATTTTTCGTCTTAAAAGTCGATCGACGGTCGAACGAGTCTGATCCGGCCTTAATAACACTGATTAATATATTTGATCTTAATTTTGAAATAATTAATTTAGTTATTTTTTTATTTTAATTTAAAAATATTGTACTAGTCAAGTGCGAAAAGTTTTGAATAGCTAATAGGCACTAGCATGCAAACACATTAAGATTACTTAAAGGAAGAGGGGAGATATGGAAGAGCTAAAGATTGCATGCATGAATGGAGCTTCATAATTGCAGATAGATGATTAGATAGATCATAGATTACAGATAGGGAGATGGGTCGCTCTGGTGGCGGAGGTGGCGGGAACGTGACGCGCCGCTGGGGCGTCGGCGTCGCCGTCAGGTCCCACTTCGACCATATTGTATAGATAGGGGGCATGCATAAACTACATTATAATATATAATATATACATATATAACTTTTTAGCGGTTGACGAGAGGTGGAATTAAGAATCAGAGGAGAAAGAAATGACCTGATAAATCAAAAGATAATAATAATTAATTGATGCATGCATGCATGCATGAGGTGGTTGAGGGAGGCAGGTAGAGGTCACTCTTTGCATGCATACAACCTCAATCTATCTTCGGCTCCGCGTGATTGGCGTAAATGAGATGGTTGAGGATGATCGATTATTCAGCACGAATCCTAAAGCTAAAAAGATCAGGGAATTATACTTGGTATAAAAAAATTCAGTCGACTGATATTTAGAAATTTAGTGGATCCTTATATAATTAATCCTTGGAATTATTTAAAGGTAAATTTACCAACCAACTCAAACAAATAACGAGTTTAATATCGATAAGAGATGTCAAAATGATCGAATTAATAAAATAAAATGTCATTCTTAATAGAGATGTCCTTATAAAATGCTATATATATATATATATACTTTTTAGAATTATAAAAATAATTCACCATGATTTTTGTAGATGCTTTAAAAATGGATGTTCTCAAAATTGGTTATAGTGATCGATAATTCATTGTACAAATTCCGTTGCTTCATTATGCTTTTGAATTCGAACAGGCAATTTAAATTTTGGGTTGTTTAAATAATAATAAGCACACTGTGATCATATGTGCTCGATCATCATATATGCATGTAGTACATGTACATTGAAGTTTTTAGTTGGCCTGCATGCATGGTTAGTTGGGAATGATTAATAATATAAAAGCATCATGCATGCCACTGTTTTAATTTACTTCCAGAGTCCACCGTACTGCAATAAATTAAGCTGGACGTTTAGTGACTTTTTTTATGGAATTTTAGACTTCTGCAATTGCCTCGTAGGTATTCTTGTTTAATATTACGGTAATTATATATGTAAATGTATTAAGTAGAAACTAATCATGCCTCAATGCAGGTAATCATTAGTTATGGTTATCGTCAAATAATAATTGCTTAGGTTATTTTATACAATTATTAATTGGTAATTGAATGTTTAATTAACTAACATCGTTTGGAATAATTAGGGTTGACACTTGACGACTATATATTTACTAGTCACACCATGTGTAACATTTTTCTAATGTATGACATACGCATAAATGCTTCCTCATTCATTCCCACTTGCTTGCGTGCATGTGCCATTCACACATGCACACAAAACAACAAGCAAATGATTCAAAGAATAATAATTGGATTCTTTGACATATTTACAAATTAGAAAGTCATGCATGTTACTTGTACAGGAGACTTGGAAAAGTAATATTGGCTACACATGGCGAGCTTTAAGCCTATCCTGTCGGTGATATATTCCACTATATCTTTATAATAATACATCTATACAATATATTATGTGCAACATATGTGTCAGATCCATTTCAAACACTAAAAAAAAATAGATTTTGTTTGGCAATTAACTAATGGAGGGGTGGTGTGAGATGGTGGAGTATAGGGTGGAGTGGTGGAGTGTGGTGAAGTGTGATAGATTATTATTAAACTCATGTTTGGATATAATTTTATGGTGGTGGATGGGTTAAACTAAATTATGACATATTTAAATAATTTAAATAAAAGTCATTTATACCCTTTATTATATATTACTAATTATGACCCTTAATAAATATAATATTATTATATATTTATTTGATTTATTATAATATTTATATATTTATCATTATTTATATCTCTTATATGTTTTTTCTCTTATCTTTAGTATTATTTTCCTCTCAATGTATTTTATTTCTTTCACAATATTTTTATTTTTTTGAAATAAAGATAAAAAAGATCGAAGATGATAGATAAATATAAAAAGAGTGAAAAAAATTAATATTACAATTACATAAATAAAAAATATTGTTCAAATGATAATACTTTAAGATGCTAAAGTAAAAATGATCATAAAAATAATTGTTTATCTCAAATTTAATAAAAAATATCTAATTTGAAAAAAAAATATTATGATGACATTCAATAGATTTAAAATATTATGATAAAAAATTAGTCCGAGGAAAAATAAATGTGAATGAATAAAAGATAAACAAATGTAAGTATTAAATAATTATATAATAAGATAAAAAAAGTTAAACCAATAAATGAACTCAAGTCAAATATTTTTCTATCATAAATCAAAATAATATAAGGAAGCATATCATTTTAAATGAACTATGATATAATTTTAGAAAGTTATTTAAAGGGGTAGTTTTGCCTAAAAAGTTTCATTCCCTCTAATTCCACCAATTTGGTGGAATGAAATATTTGGTGTTTGGAAGTGTGACTCACCCCTCCAAACACCATATGACTTTTAAATTTTTTTACCCAAACACGATTTAACTAACACCACCCACCCATCTTCCACCTTATTCCCCCTAATACCTCAATCCAAACAAGGCCTTAAGATGATCATATCGTCTCAATTGAGTCCGTCGCTCTAGACTGCCTCAAAAAAAATAGTTCGATCTACTTTTTTCTCCTCTTTTGTGTTTTCTCCTCCATGATTAAATCTGGCAGCGCCTCTTTTGCATTTTCTTCTCGATGATCGGAGAAGTCTCTGTCATCTTTTCCTCTCATCCTCTCTAATGGTGGTACTCTCAAACGTCTTCTCTAGTGGTCTCATCTTCTCTTGTAAGCACCATTTTTGCAAGGGCGCAAGCGAGCCTCAATGACAAGGGAGCAACTTGTAACGCAACAAAGTTTTTGCCTGCACGCGGCCTTAGAAATCTTCATCAAAAGATCTCTAAGCAGTCTTTGTTCCCTTCTTTGTTTTGGCCAACGCTTAGTCAAAACGGACCCTTCTAATGACAGCCAAGTTTCAGTCCAGAAACTTGAGAAATAGAAGTTAGAAGAATAGAAAATGTGTATGCAAAATGCTCAGACCGAAATTTCTTGTGTTCTGCCCAAAACAACAATGTTTCACTCCAAAGCATGCATTCTCTAAGCTCTCAACATTGCAGGGATATTTATATAAGTCTAAGGTAGTTATAATAACTACCTCCGTTCAAATAACCATATCTTATGTTCTGAAATCCTCCTAGTTGTTTAGCAACTCACAAAGGTCAAACTAAGTCAATTCCCGCAATTCCGGTGCAACTCTGCACACTTGGTCGGTGTCAAAACGGGTCCATTTTCATGGGCGCGCCCGTCAAAATGCATGGGTCGCGCCCATGCGCCAGAACACTTCCACACTTAGTCGATTTCTGACTACCTAAGTGGCTCATCAACACATGGCGATTATTTGGGTGTGCGACTCAGCTTGCCTAGCCATCAAGACCTCCTCCTAAAGGTCATTTCGGGTCTCTCATCATTTGGATTGTTTTCCATGGGCGCGCCAATGAAAACGGCGACGACGCACGCTTGGGCCACGGACTAAGTTCTCACCGCATAGTCATTTTTTCCATTGTGACTTCTTTAGTCACTTCTTACGTCCTCCGTCTCACCAAGGCATGCGACGAACATCGACGCATGTATGGGCCAAACTCTTAGGGTGTTACAACTCTCCCCCACTCGAATCATTGTCGTCCTCGGCAATGTCTTTGTCATCCCTTATAATTTGTTAAGTCTCTCATCATAGACTTTGACTTTAACAAGTCATTTAGGTTTGAGAGTCTCACATGTTCTCATACCTTACAAATTACGACTTACAATCGGCATTAGTATCTTTCAATTTTTGCCTTCAAACTTTAAGTTTGAAATAGATGGCTATTTTCATTATCCCACAAATGAAAACACAATAAGCCCACTTTTGGTTTGCATTTCCCGAATGCATAAGCCATACTTCTTTGTTTGGCTAAGGACATTCCCCAAAATGTCCGAAAAATTATCTTTCAAGCTATTTTGCTTAGTCAACTTTCATTGGAAAGTTCAGGCATTCCCTTTCTAGGAAATCCCATTAAGGCTCTTCGACCTTTGAATAGACCACCAAGTCTTTAAGTTAGTCTTCATCTAGACTAATGATATTCACAATAAATTTTAAAGGCTTTTACACCTTGTCGATCCGTCAATTTCAAAGGGGTTCTCCTTTGAAAAGACACACTATCCATGACAATGTCCATGGATCGAAGTCGATCTAGTTTAGACCAGGGATGTATCGCACAACATCCAAGTTAAGGCTACATGCCTTAGTGATCCTTTAATTCAAGGGGTTCTCCATGAAGCGGCACATTGTCCACGACAATGTCCTACGGATCAGTTTTAGGTCTAATTCCTTTAAACCAAGGATACCCCAATATCCTGAGTTAAAGTTTCATACCTTAGTGACCTCGCAAGGTCTACATTTTGGATCCAGGAGGCCTTCCAACACCCCACTTTGCCAAGTTATTACAAGGCGAAACTAGGATCTACCTAGTATCTTATCGACTTAAGTTCCATGGACTTCCCGTGTCCTTTGAACTGATTGGGTCGGCAACATCCATCCCACAAAGTTTAGGAACGTCCTCAAGACATCCTAATTTAGTTGACAAGTGTCAACGATTTACCAATGTCTCTTTGGAGACTTTAGTTTATCTTTTGATAAACAAGGTCAAGTGCCCCGACAAAAGACCCATGATGTTAACATAAAGTTAACTTGGACTTGTCCTCAAAGTTCCCGTCATTTCTTATGGACAAACCAATCTGAATTCGATTTGGGTAAGGTTGCATCACAACTTTCCTCGAGTAGAGATGACTGTTGAATCTAGGATCCCGAGAATATTTTGAATGATCACAAATTTGTAAAGTGAACTCAGCCTATACTGATGAACTTGTTGAGCTGATTTATGTAACAGGATACATACAAGTTCAGAGTAGCGGTCGACCTGAGCTGAAGGAATGGACGATCGGTGCACGCATAATTACATAAGAAGAACTACATGTGTGCAGTGGGCGTCCTGAGATATGAAGCGGTCGACCAGCATTAGAGAGAGGATATGCAATGGAGAGCAGAAGCATGAACGGTCGACCAAAGATATGAAGAGGTCGACCAGTATTAGAAGGGA